>ML824396.1:51691-76116 GCA_009831015.1 Picea engelmannii | reverse complement strand
AATCACTTTGTAATAATAATAATAATAGATTTTTAAGATTACAAGATAGCTAGATATCAAATTTACATATGTTGAAGTTTATTGATAAAATTAAGATAAGGGAGAGGAATGGCATCTGTGGTTTTATCCGGCACAAAGGAGCGAGAATGCAGTTGATTTGTCTCGGTTTTTACAATTTGTCAATGACCGGATTACCCTTTTTACCCTAGGTTCCCCCTTGACCGATGCCTCCCCTATCCGCTCCTGCTAATCGCCCGACCTCGTAACTGCCTATGTTCCCAGTCCCCTAGGTCAGCCATGGAAAAAAGTTCTGATATTCTGAACCCTCTCACCATCGGCTGCGGTTCTGACTCTTCGTTGAGGCTTATGACAACTGGCTTCTCACCGCTTGACCAACTCATGTCTCTCGAACCTCCGTCTCCACTATCAGGAACACTCTCAACCCCACCCTCTTCCCCACAAGGAGCGGACGTCTTTACGGGAAGTTTTGGAACCTTTCCTGAGTACCTGGCTTCAAACCCCCTCTCTCCCGATAGCTTCCTCTCAGTACCCAGCTCACCTGTAGACCTAGCCTTAGACTCGCTAACACAAGAAAAAGTAGTACCTCTCTCAGAAACTTTTGGTGGTGGGTCGGTGGAGGAAAGACCATAGACTATCGAAAACGTTGTCTTGGATTCAAGCTATAAGGGGTTGGGTCCTCCCCCTAAACACGGTTTTATCTCGGCCCATTTAAATGTTGAAGAGCAATGAGGGTTTACTCTAAACATGAGGATACCTTCCTCGGAGTACAGACCATATGTTCCGTGGGACGACAAGGGTTTTTACAGAGGACGACTAAAAAGGAAAAGGAAAGGACCCTCCTCTAAAGGGAAAGTGAGCAATCTACTACTAGGGAGAGAAGTCAGAATGAATAATGTGGTGCAAATGGTGAACCAGACACTGGTTGGGAGAGCCAGTGGCAGATTCTTTGCCCATAAAACCATAGTCTCCTGGACAGAGTTGACTTGGAAAGAAGACATGGGCTATACTCCTGAAGTCATTGAATTAAGCCGAAATTGGTTTGCTTTCAAATTCACTTGATCGGAGGATATTATTTGGGTGCTGGGGAAAAATTGGAGTATAAATTCTTCCCCTCTGTTGTTGAAGCCACGGAGCCCTCTTTTTGACGCCACTAAGGAAAAAATGGGCAAGATTCTTGTTTGGGTCTGCTTACCAGCCCTTCCTCTACAGTTTTAGGCACTGGATTATTTCAAAGCTATTGGAAATTTTTTTGGGGAGTTCTTGGAAGCAGACCTATCCTTTGAAAAAACAAAACAAAGGAAAATTGCGAGAATTCTGGTTAACCTAAATGTCAGGGAGGGGTTAGGAGAAGAGATTGACCTTACTTGGGAGGGATATACACATACTCAAATATTGGATTATGAGAATGTACCTTTCAGATGTCGTCGATGTCACAAGTATGGGCACCTAGTGGAATCCTGCCATCTTCCTTTAAGAACAAAAGGGGGTTCCTTCTATAGAGCAAAGTTAAATCGTTCCTCTCCAGAACACAGCAGAAGACAAGAAGTTTTTTCAGAACTAACTACTACTGCCCCATCGGAACCGGGGCCTTCTACGAAGGCTACAATTGATAAGAACCAGTCGGATCACCCGCCAACCCTCGAAAGGGCGACTGAAGGACACTTGGATATTACAAGCTCTTCTATAGCAAACCCAGACTTGTTGATTCCTAGATCCTCGGGTATTACTCCTTGTCCCCTTCCCCCTATTATTGTTTTAATTAATAATCTATCTTTAGAGGGTAAGGATTGGACGGAGGCTTTGAGAAACTTATCACTTAATACTGTATCCATAAATGTGCCCGAGGCGAGTCTTGACAGATCCTTTGATCCTCCCCTTTTGGAAGCCCCACCCCCCCTAAGAGACTCTGCATCCTCGAAGAAAACTCCTCCTCCTCTTCTCAGTCGGTGGAGTCCTCATCTACTCATTATTTCTTAAGATCCCAAACAAAAGCCGTAGGTGGATTGGGAAAAGAGGAGATTATTTCCATTGATAGGGGAGGACGGGGGAGAAAATCCTCACTTTTTAAAGCACAAACAAAGGCCAGATTAGATCTTTTGGCCGGAACACAACAATCTATTGAATGGGCACTTAGAGCAGCGAAGCCCCGAGGCAAGGGGTCTTCATGAAGATCATGTCCTTTAACTGCAGGGATTTGGCAGGAGCCCATAAAAAATATGCCTTAAAAAGGGTGGTCTCTACAGAACACCCAGACTTTTTGCTTCTACAAGAGACTTTGGGAACTGGGGAGGAGGTAAAAGCTAGCTTGGAGCGCTTACTTCTTGGGTGGAGTTTCGTGACTTTGGATGCATTGGGCAAATATGGAGGTTTGGCCACTGGTTGGAACTCTCAAAAAATACAAGTTCTCAATACTTGGGGTTTTGACTTAGGTATTGGGATTACTTTTCTCCTCCCTACCTTAAAAGAGAATCCATTTACTTAACATGTATGGACCTTATTTGAACAGGAAACCCTTCTGGGATACACTCCTCAATAAATCCTTCTTCAAGGAACTACTTATCTTAGGGGAGATCTAAATCTCTCCATGGGCCCCTCAGAAGTTTGGGGGGACAGTGCAAGACCTAATCGACTGGCAGACTACTTCAGTAACAAATTTGCAGAAGCTTCTCTTTTAGACCTAGCTCCACCTTCCCTCAAACCAACTTGGAAGAACAATAGGATCGGAACAGTTGGAGTAGCAAAAAGACTTGATCGTTTCTGGAAAAAATGAGGATAAAGTTGCTCAAAGAAATTGAAGAAACTTGGAGGTTAAAAAGCAGAGCTATTTGGCTAGAAAGTGGAGATGAAAACACAAAGTTCTTTCAAGCTTATGCCAAAGGAAGGAAAAATATCAATACCATATGGCATTTAAAAGATCAAGAAGGAAACTCATAAACTTCCTTTAAAGGGGTGTCACTCATAGGGAAAAACTACTTCAAAAACCTCTTTAAAGTAGACAGTCGGGCTACTATAGAGGAAGTAGTCAAAGTGGCATAATACTTCCCAAGATTTGTAGAAGAGGAAGATAATCGTCTTCTAATGACTGAAATTACAGAAAAAGAACTCTTAGAAGTTTTGCACAATTTTCAAAAGGATAAAAGTCCAGGTCCAGACGAATGGACTATAGAATTCTTCTTAGGATGCTATGAAATTATAGGAACAGATCTGCTGAAAATGGTGGAGGATACAAGGATTTCAGGTCGCATCCCTCAGAGTCTAAACGCCACCTTCATTGCTCTCATCCCAAAAATGGATATTCCAAAGACTTTGGATGAATTCAGACCCATCTCACTCTGTAACTGTGCCTACAAAATTTTCTCCAAAATTATAGCTCGAAGGCTAAAAAAAATCCTTTCAAAGAATATCTCAAAACAACAATTTGGGTTTTTGGAAGGGAGACAGATACATGAAGCTATAAGAATATCTCAAGAAGGATTACATAGTATGAAGACCAGGAAACTAAAAGGGGCAGTGTTAAAAATAGATCTCTCAAAAGCCTATGACAGAGTTAGCTGGTTGTATATTCGGTCACTATTAACTCACTTAGGTTTTGAAGTTGTGTTCATTACATGGATCATGAGTTGTCTTACTACAACGTCCTTTGCATTTCTTATAAATGGCTCAGCCTCCCCCTTTTTTACTCTTGAAAGAGGGCTTAGACAAGGATGCTCCTTGTCACCACTCCCCTTTCTCCTGGTTGCAGAAGGACTCAGCAGAGCTCTTACTCAAAGCATGAATACAGGTGAACTCTTGGGGATCAAAATATCACAGACTATGTCCCTTACACACCTCCTCTTTGTGGATGATGTCTTACTCTTCAGTGGAGGGACAAGAAGGGAAGTTGATACTCTAAGGGACATTCTCTCACACTTTTCTAAAGCTACAGGGATGCAAATAAATGACCGAAAATCGTCACTCACTACTTTCCTACTCTCGGAAGAAGAAGATTTAGCCCTTCTTACCTACTTCCCCTTCGAAAGAAGGACTTTAGAGGAAGGACTAAAGTACTTGGGTTTTAATCTAAAACCCAACGACTATAGAAATGAAGATTGGAAGTGGCTCTTACAAAAGCTGGATAAAAGAATAAATTCTTGGAGTCACCGGTGGCTGTCACGAGCAGGAAGATTGGTTTTGGTAAAATCGATTTTGGAAGCCATCCCTGCTTATTGGATGTCTCTCTCTTGGGTCCCCAAAGGAATTCTGAATGTTGCAAGAAAACTCACCTTAAAGTTCCTCTAGAGTGGCAAATCAAAGTCACATGTAACTCCTTGGGTCCGTTAGGAGAAAATTGCCACACCAAAGGCTTTGGGTGGTTGGGGACTGAAAAACATCTTCCACTTCTCAAAAGCACTGGCAGCAAAGGGGGGGTGGCGTCTTCTTACTTCTTCTAGTCTCTGGACTAAAGTTATTCGACAGAAGTACATAGCGCCAGTTTCTCTTGAGGCTTGGATAAGAAGCCAACCAAAATCATTGAAAGGAGCCTCGGTGATTTGGAAAGCCATCGTAAACGCTTTTCCAATTAGGAAATGGCAACAGACTTAGGATAGGATTGGATCCCTGGTCAGGCAGTGTTGGGAACCATTTACTCACTGAACAGTTAATACAGTCATTACGTTCCAGGGATTACTTCTTCCTAAGCTCCCTGGCAGACTCCAACCGCTCCACGCTATGGGCTCAGGGATGGAAGGACCCATTCAGTTTGGGACTCATCGAAGAAGAATCACGAGAACTGGAAATCTTTATCCACAGACTCAAGTTAGCACAACTCCATCTTTCAGACTATGAGGATGAACTAATTTGGGATTTTGCACCCTCTGGATCCTACACACCCAAACTAAGTTACTTAAAGTGCCATTCAGACTTGTTTGCACAGGAGACTGTTTGATGGTGGAATAAACTGTGGAAAGTTAAAAGCTCGGCAAAAACCAGAATCTTCATGTGGAATGTCCTTCGAAACAAAGTTCTGACTTGGGATAACCTTCAGAAACATAATTTTGTTGGCCCCGGATGGTGTCCTCTTTGCAAAAAAGAAGAAGAGTCTTCTACCCATCTTTTTTTGAATTGTAGTTACATAAACAAAGTCTAGTTGGAGATTTCAAAATTGCTTAATTTACAGTGCTTGTGGGAGGGAAGGAACTTGGAACTTTCCTGGTTGTTGTGGTGGAATAATAAGTCTTACAAACACCTAAAAGAACTCCCCCCCTTGGTCATTTGGGGAGTCTAGCTTGCACGAAACTCCATCATCTTTAAAGGTGTTCCTCTTCCACCAGAGATCTTGGCAGCAAACAGTGTTGCCCTCTTGCCCTCCTCCTCTCTGTCCCCTTCCAGATCACCCTCCAGACGGACGGAAGATTTAGTACTCGACATAACTTCTCCCCGGGGTTTTTTTGATGGAGCCTCATAACAAGACCATTGTGGAGGGGGAGGACTCCTCTACTTTTATTCCACACATTATTTTGTCCCAACTTCAGGCCTCAGAACAGGAACAAACAATTTTGCAGAACTAATGAGTTACAAACTACTCATTGTTTTTGCCATAAAAAAAGGGTGTCAGAGACTAAAAGTTTATGGGGATTCATTAAATGTTATAAATTGGATAAAAGGCATTCAGAGATGTTTAAACATAAGACTTGCTAGATTGGTGGAAGATATACAACGATTGCAGACAAATTTTGACTTCATTGATTGCCAACATGTCTATAGGGAAAAGAATAAAGAAGTGGACCAGAGGTTGAAAGAAGGGATCAACTTGGTTGTGGGCCAATGGAAAATAATTGAGCAACATAATGAACAAACAAATGAATTTTGGCACAATCCTTTTTTGGAACAAATCTCTAGATTTTGAATAGCACTTTGAAGAACATGAGCTTGTTTTTTATCAACGATAAGAGTTATATATACTTCAGGCATACATATGCAATGAAGAAGCTTAGACAGAACAAAAATCTACAGAAGTAGTTCTGAATTGCAGAAAACAACATTCAACTATAAGACTACAATGTAACTGAATACACCACTTTTTAAGTGTATATACAAAATGTAATTTTGTTCCTAAGTATTTTATTACACTTTTTTTTCCAAGGAAAAAAAAATCAAATTTATATATGAAACCTTTTTATTTACAAGACAAAAAAAAATCGCATATAACAAATTCAATTTATATGTATAAATAACTGTATTATTTTAGTTCTTTGTATCAAAATTATAAAAAAAAAAAAATAATTAAAATATATAAATAGAGATTAAAAAACATAAACCACATATAACAAATTCAATTTATATGTATAAATAGTTATATATATATTTTTTTTAAATAAAAAGTAGAACCTTTATATTATATTGTCATAAAATACATACATCTGGCATGCATAGGCCAGCTGTCCTGCCAACAGAGGAAACCAGGACAGCTGGCCTGTCCACTGTGATGACCAAAATTAGGCGTAGAGGATCGCCACCCTACCCGAAGGAAACCAGGGATTTGTTATGTGTATGCAACCTCAAAAGAAACTAAACTATAGCAGAGTAAACTAGAAACAGGAGAGCTACAGCTCTGATTCATAGTAATTGGAAATAGCATTAAAACTATGAAAACTTAGAACCTAATTAGTCGAGATTGCCATTGCCGAGGAAGACGAAGGGTTGCACGCAGGTGGGACACTGGCGTCGAGGAGTGGCCTTTGAGTAAGCCGCGTAAAGCATATCCAGTCGTTGGCTGAGTCTCATGGCGCGAAAAGCCTGGTCGTCCACGAGGCTACGCACTTCAAAGATTAGCTTAAGATGCTCTGGATGCAGCAGCTGCGACGAAGGTGGCGGGCTTCTTTCTGGCTCTGGTTCATCTCGGCTCGGCCCTCGTTCTCTTGTCTTGTTGTTCGGTGACGTCCCTTGGTCCTGCTCCCCTGTGGTGTTATCCGGTGTCTCCTCCATCACTATGCAAGCCGTGTAATTCGCGTTCGGAGCGATGGAAGGCTGAGGAAGGATGCCCGAAGTATGAGCAATCGGTGAGTGCCCAAAGCACGTAGGAGGATCCCAGTCGTCGGGAACTACAAACATCCGACTTTCCGAGAAGTCAGCAGGGAGCGTAATGGAAAGGTCCTCCTCCACGAAATTTCTAGGCGGTGAGAGTGTTGTGGCTGCGGTGGCTCTGCGTTTTCTCCGAGCTGTGCGAATTGCTTGGGCAAACTTTTGGTGGCGCTTCCTACGAGATTCGGCTGCGTACCAGCCGACACCTTGCCGTGACCGTCCCTTGATTCGTGGCATGGCGAGCGCAAAGGAGGAGCCCCCTGTTCTGCAATGTTGAGTCGACTGCAGCGAGCAGAAACTATGAACATAACCATAACCCTTGCAACTGTATGAAACATAACCCAGCATGGATAAAGCCATTAACACCGAGAGCTTGGTGCTCTGGCGTTCCGTTCCTTGCTCACATGCGAAGAGGTCCATCAGCATTCAGTTTTTACGGAGGCGGGGCTTGTATTAACTGCCCACAGCCAGGAGGAAGGGCCTCCATTAATGGCCCTCCTAATGACGCCTCCACGTGCCTGGGCTGCTCCTCCACGTGCCCCGTTTGCTCACATGGCACCCCATCCAAGGGGTATAAATAGTTATATTATTTTAGTTCTTTGTATCAAAAATTTAAAAAACAAAATAATTTAAAATATATAAATAGAGATTAAAAAACATAAACTTGCACAAATCAATAATATTATGATTAAAATTTTGAAAAACTAAATAATTTAAAATATATAAATAACAATAGAGATTAAAAGCATAAAATTGCACAAATCAATAATATTATGATTAAAAAATAATTGTAATGTGTAAAAAGATGATATAAAATTTATTTATTAAAAAAATTAAACTCATTTTAATATAATACTTTAATTAGTATAAATATTTTTTTATATATTGTGTATAAATTTAATTTATTTTTGAAAGTTAGAGATTTGTATTAAAAGGACCTTGCACAGTAAAAAAATATACAACTGTTGACTTAAACATATAGTGAGGTGGTTGCATCGTCTAGGTGGGAAACCAATGCATCCATATGTCAATCCATGACACAGTTGGAAAACCAAGTGCCTATCATAGCTTATATGCTTAAAAATTGTTAAGCCACGTAGGGTTGAAACAAAAGAGTAAAACCAAAACGTCATTGGCAAATAACTAATTTGTGAACCTGAGACACCAGTCATCATTTTGGACTCTGGTCCAATTGTGTTTGCTTCCCTTGCGTGTTTGTCGTTGGTGCCATAGTCGGGGCCATTATCCTTGGAGTTGGAGTCGTGTGAAGTAGAGAAGAAATCAACACCTCAAGGCGCTCCTCACATCGTTCTCCAATCTCGTATTTGAACAACAAATCCGCCAAGTCCCACCAAACCTCGAAGACTAAGTCCTGAATGATTGCAATTGCACTCTGAATCTCCATGTGCTCATTGCAACGTGCACAGGGAGGTTGAGGCGGAGGTGAAGGTGAAGGTGAAGGTGGAGGCAGAGAGGCAGGAGAATCATGGGAGGAGGCGGAGGAACTAGGCAAAGTAGTCGAAGTGGGCGGGCGGGAAGGTGGCAGTTGGGTCGAAGGCGCATCCTCACTAAGTTCAGGTGCGTAACCAAGCGAATTGCCCAAATTGTCAAACCATTCTACCCTGCAAGCCCAGGTGGAGGACAGAGAAGGAAGGTCCAAGGTGGACGAGTGGGCAGAGGGAGGTTGCAGGTCTGGCTTATGGCAACGACCACGCCCCTGAGAATTATACCAGTTGGACCCTCTCTTCGATTTGCCTCTTTGCCTTGACATTTGGAGGATGAAGAGGAGAGGAGGGGCGAGAAAATTCAGTGGGACATAAAGGAGAAGGGACTGTAAGCTTAGAAGTGCAAGAGTCGAAAGGTGAGAATGAACGAGACAACCCATCGCCGAGAGATAACGCTAGAGGAACCTGCCCGCATGACGAGACCTACTGGAGTACCATCCCATCGTCTTAATGTCGCCTGTGTGGAGGAGTTGGTGCAATTACTCTACCCGGAGAATGAACTGCCACAACTTAACTCCCATGATAAATAATCGGTGGTGTTGTGTAGTGTTATCAACTAATCGGTAGGTGCGGACACTAACTGATCTCCCTAGATCCACCTGGATCTAGAACAAAATAGGAAAGGACATGACTATTTCCCTAAGTTTTGACCATTGAATCAACTAGCAAGAAGGAATAAGTAGCATACCTTATTATCGCTTCCTAGGGTTTTTGTTGCTCCTGCTTCGCTCCAGTGCTCTCGTGAAGTCAAGACCAAGACAACACAAACCAACCAAAGTGAAGATCGCACAATATATTCGACAGTCAACTTATGTATATGATCAAGGAATTACACAATAAAGTGAGATTAGATTTATGGGAAAGGGACATGCCACTGTATCATATTAATGGAAAGTAAAGCTTACAACCTGAGCCTTGATGTCGCAAACTTCCTTTCGATGGCTCTTGGCTCCGACACACACACTTGCTCAATCCTTGTATGAAGAAGATCAAATCCTCTTCATAGACTTGCTGGAGTTTCCAAGCTGTTCTTCAATGCTAAGTCCTTCACACAATTCTTTCACCAATTCTGCAATGAATCTTGCTTAACCTTTTCCATGAGAATTCCCTCAATATATAGGAGAGAATGAATTAGTTACTTAGATAAGAATGATCCCAAAATATCAGGGAATCTAGTACTAGGATAACTATTCAAATGCCAACTCATCCTTCTAGAAGATTCCCTTCTAGAAACATCAAGAATTCATCTTTTTCCATGCTTTAGGAAGAGTTTGCACCCTAGCAATTCAACACAGTGCAAGAAGTTCGCACCCTGGCTTAAGGCAACCTGCGAGAATCAGGGATTCTCACACCCAAATATTCTAGCAGCCTGCGAACCTTCTTCAAAAATGAGTTTTCTGGGAAGAGATGAAAGTAACTTTTCTCGGGAGAAAGTTCTTATGAAGAGCTTGAGTACACCATCATCAATACATCATCATGACGACCAAAATCATGGGTAACAGAATGCCCCCCAAAGTATGAGGTTGGAACCAGTGACAGCCGAAAGACTTTGTAAGCTGCATGTGTGTGTCAGAAACCAGGAGCACACCTAATCGGAAACCTGCGAACAACCAAGCATCTGCAAAATATCATATATATTAATTCTGAGGTAGGCATTCCCATACTCAGATCACAGACTGTTGACATTATAGACATGGGTCATGGCCACCAATCATACACTGTGGATCCATGTCGTCAAAATATAGCATAGCCACCAGGAATACACTGTGGATATATGCGAGAAATTTCAAATTAAGATGACATAGCCACGAGACATACACAGTGGATCTATGTGTCACAAATTATACATACTCCATTGCAACCTGGACCAAAGAGATGATATCCAAGGTCTTCAATCTCGTCGCCCAAAGTACGAATCTAACCATGTGATTACATGTGTCAAAGTCGAACATGGCAGAAACCACTTGATTACCGGTCTTTGATGAAACCGTTAACAAGTGCGAGGGAAATCACCATTGATGTTAATGACTCCCAAGGTACACTAGTACAATCTATCGAGTGTGAATGAATGAGTTGAAGTCAAACATTCGATGAAATCTTTCGATCAGGGGTCAATGATGTAAACCCACTGTCAAAAGCGAGGAAACCTGCCATTGAGGCATGCAAGCTCCAAGGTACCAAATAATTTCTAATTCTTGATTCCGGATAATGAGCTGAAGTCGACGGAACAAAACTCGTCACAAGAGGGCCTTGATGTATCCCCCATCAATGACACGAAATGAGTAACAAATTTTGAAGGTGAAACAGAGTATGATGTGAATTGGACTGGACACAGGGAAGGCCAACACAGAGAGAATGGATAACTGCAGATGGCTGACTTAATATAGGTTTCAGATGGACTTCTCTTGAACATATGAATGACACGACCAATGATTTGGCAGCATTGACTCAAATATGACACAGGGAATGACCTTGTAGCAAATCGAATTAGAGACAAATGGATTTCCCAAACCGGCTTCAAATGATGAATAAGGGGTGTCATGTTCAAGAGCGACACTTACTGCCAATCAATACGAAGATGAAAACATATGCCTTTCCCAAATTTCCCCCCACCATTTATGGCGAGTACCTCTTTATTTTTACGCAAGCTTGAGGAGGATAACATATGCTTGTTGATGTAAGCTCATCCTTCGGACGAGTCCCTTGGAGTATGTTGAATGAACCCTAAGAAGGAGTGGTTCGATCCCATCATGGGTCTGTCAATGTTTATTTAACGAGTCCAGAGATAGAAAACTCGAAGGTTTTTTCATGATTATAGAGTCTGGAAAAACATTTAAAAAAGAACTCTCTCAGTTCATTTTTCGTAAAATAGTCTGGATGAGACCGAAAAAGAGATAAAGTATCGCTCACCAGACGCTAACTTCAGATACTTTATCGAGCGTGAAAATAGCAAGGTCGCTCAACTATCTTTTCATCTTTAAAGAGTCTGAAAAGAGCTTAAAGAGGACTCCAGGGGGGTTCCTTTTTCGTATAACCTTGTTGAGTCCGAAAAAGTGATAAAAGTATGCTCGATCGCGTTCTCATATATTTTCGAGCGCAAGAACGGACAAAGACCACACCGAGGTTTTTATATAAAAACCATAAAAAAACAGTCAAAACACGCGATGACAAAGAAAAACATGTCCGTATCCCTGTTTTTGACCATCGAAATCATTACGCCTGCAAAAGGTTCACTCAAAATGACATTAGGGATTAGGGTTTAATAGATAAATAATCATAAAAAACCAAATGACATAGTAAAAGTAAATAAAAAGGAGTAAATACTCTTTTTACCACATCATTTTTACCTTTCCACTATTTGAGCTCCAAAAAACCCCTCTTTTACCCTCAGAGTTCGGCGTCAGTTTGCGGGAGCTACGATCGTCCATTCAACGAGCCGTCGGCGACAATAAGGTAGGCTCTTAGTCCTTAACACTTTCATGGTTTAATTTTGCAATTTCATTGGTTAAAATTTCATTTTTAAGTTGATTTATGGAGCCCTACTTGCGCGCTGATATTCTCGCAAGCAGGCTATACGGGACCTGCAAGAATAGGGCATTCTCGCAGGTGAGCCTAAGGCATCCTGCGAGGTTCTCGTACTGTGCACACAGGGCACCTGCGAGAACAGCAAAGCTCAATTTTTTTTTTTTAAATTAGCCAATGAACAAGAATCAAATCATGAAAAAAGTTGTTAATCTTCTTTTTATGTTCCTTATGCAGATAATTGGCCATAAAAATGGTGCTTGAATGGCGCGAAAGGGAGCATGAAGAAGACAATGCAATGGCCGAAAATCATCCACCTAATATTGTTGCTTTGAGCGATTGTGGACTCCTGAAGTACTTTCGCATCCTGTGCATGAGGGCCCAAGTCAGACTATTAGAGTACCTGGTGCATATGTGGGACCCTGATCAGTAGGTATTTCATGTGAGGGTCCACACATTGTCCTTAGACATTGAGGACATTCAATTTTTGACTGGATTGTCTCGGCGGGGGTACTATGTGAGCCTGACTGGTAGCAGAGGTGGTGGGCTGCAGATGAGTGAGTACTGTCGTTTACACTGCGTTCCCGAGGCTGAGAGAAATAAAGGAAAAGTAGCTATTTGGGGGGTATGAGATTTGACCCTCCATACTATCCTATTCACCATAGCTCGGATGGCTGGGAGTTTTTCTCCTCACATGGCATTACAGAGTTACTTCCAGTATGCTATTGAGTGTACTGAGCCTCGGGTGTTCAACTGGGCAGATGTTGTGCTTCGCAGTATAAAAAAGCAGTTGACCAAGTGTAGACGAGGCGACCTGAAGCAATTTGGGTACGGATCTTTGTTGGTATCCTTCTTCCTTGAGCGGGTCCCATTACTGAGGCTACAGGTGGAGTGGAATTTACCGGCTCCCAGGGATCCAAGAATGCTGAGATGGTGTCGGCTCATGGCCCGGCACATAGCAGGACCGATCATCAAATATGATGATACTTTCTTTGACTGGCTTCAACCACAAATGTTGATGGTTGACGACTATGCTTATGCCGGGTTGGATTTCCGAGGAGATCCAGATTTAGTATTGCCAGAGGATGCTCAGTGGGGGGACCTTGGTAAGAAGTACACACATTTTTCTTTTTAAATGTTTTGTGAATTTTTATCATATTCAAATGTTTTTGTTTTATATATTCATCCAAAAACTAATACAAAATCGTTGTTGATGTCACAGATGTTGGACCTTACAGACCTCCTGGTACTTCTCCCATCCAGCGGCGAGGAGAGGTAGCGGTAGTGCCACAATATGCTGAGGATTATCAAGTGGTGGAACAAAATCTGGAAGGCTTGACCGCAGATATTCCAGACATGACTCTGGAAGAGGTTTCACGACGCGATCAACGTCGTACTGTAGGAGTGTCAGGGTCCATGAGTCGACTGCTCCGTAGGGTTGCTCGGGCAGTCGTGTGTTACCGTGAATGTCATCCATGACATCATTTTGTAGAAGCTATGAGCTTCAGATTTTGACATTTTGGTCTTCAGACAAACTTTTTGTAAAAAACTCTTTTGATCATTATATATACAGACGGCTTCTACCGGTTGATCATGTGTTGTGTGAACATTGATGTGATTGATTTACAAATGATTCAAATGTCTGTCTAATACATAATTAGCCAATGCATCTGTTAATGTATTTAGACATCTAGGAATATGTTGATATTCAATGTGATCAAAATAACGTTCCAAGAGGCAAATTCGCAAATACACCCGTAACAAAGTAAGACTTCGAATAGAATAGACATTACTTAACTATAGTACTACAAGCTGCGAATGAAGTCGCACAACCAAATGACGAATTCCAAGCGAGATAGCATCAACCAATAATTCAATAATGACGTTATACTCTGCAATGTTGTTGGTCGCACGACCGAGGCACACACCTCGTAAAGATACAAGTTCGTTTGTAGGGGCGTAAATTGCCCATGCAGCAGAAGCAAGGTTCTGAGTACTACGGCTAGCGCCATCAGTGAAGCCAATATAGGGTAGCGAAGACTCTGACATCTGGAAATCAAACACAACGTCACATAAGGGCAGAGACCAAATAACGACAAAAGCAAGCTATAGTAACACACAAAACGTATGATAAAATAAAATACAAGTACTTGTGCACAGATGATTTTATGCATAGTACTTCTTTAAGTACAACCCATTCTTGGGTTCACTCAAAGGGATACCATCGTAATCTACCAACTCATAAGCTCCTTTTTCCAAAACTCGTCGAATGATATAAGGACCTCGCCACATGGGTTCGAATTTCCCAGCTCCTAACATATCTCGATCTTGTTCATAGAGAAGAATAAGATCACCTTCGAAAAAAACGTGAGGCTTGACATGCTTGTCGTATTGAGCCTTGGCACGCTTTTTCTGAGCTTCTATGACTAGGGTGGCATCACGTCGAGTTTCGTCTAATCGCATAAGATACAAAAGACGTTCTTCCTCGGTAGAAGTGTTGGGTAGGAGTTCAACAACTAGTTTTAAAGAGGGTATCTCGCATTCGATAGGGATAATGGCTTCCACACCATAGACTAACCGAAAAGGTGTAAACCTAGTAGCGGACTTGACGGATGTCCGGTAAGCCCACAATGTTGAAAACAACATTGTGTGCCAACTTGTTTTATGAATCCCTATCATTTTTCGAAGCATAGTTATGAGAACTTTGTTGATTGCTTCGACCTGGCCGTTGGCTTGTGGATGATAGGGCATTGAGTTATCATGGCAAAGACCCAACTTTTCAGTAAGTTCGTATATCATAAAATTCCTAAAATGGCTACCGTGATCGGTGACGATAGCTTGGGGAACACCAAAACGAGCTATGACGTGATTAAAAAGAAATAATGTTGCAGTCTTTCCAGTGTTGTCTCAATCCCTCGACGATAAAGAGTATCCCTGAGGATGATGTATTGACGAGCTTGATAGCGTATTCGATGTCGTTCAGTATTGGACAAAGTTGGCTTGAAAGTCTGGGTTTGGAGATATATAATGATATCCCCATACCAAATATCATCAGTGCTAATAAGGAAAAGAGATTCATCAGGTAATGAATCAACTGCTACATTTTCCGTTGCAGAATGGGGAAAATCGCATATCAACTCAGCAAAACTAAGGACCTATTGGACTTGGCGCGATCGAATTCCAAGTGAAACTCCTGAAGTATCACAATCCATTTGGAGTATTTGCCCCCTAGCAATTGACGTGTCAGAATATGTTGCATAGGGTTGCAATGAGAAATCACCGTAGTCTTGCGTGAGAGGATATAGTGCCGGAAGCGTTGGACGGCTTGAACGGCATACAAGGCCATTTTTTCGACATGTTGATACTTGATTTCAGTCGGCGTAAGACTTCGACTCAAGTAGTAAATAACATATTCGTCGTGAGCATCATCCTCCTGGACGAGAACCATGCCAATGGTGTAATCCGAGGCAGCAAGGTAAAGGAAATAATCGCGACTGTAATTGGGGGGGAAGAGAAGCAGAGCTCACGTTAGGGATAACTTCAAAGCTTCAAAAGCATTGTTGGCAATGGTATCCCAGACGAACTCTGAATCCTTCTTTAATAGCCGCGTAAATCCACGAGTTATCTCGACGTAATTTGGGATAAAACGACGAAGAAATTTTGCTTTCCCCTGCAAACTTTGTAACTGGCGCAGTGTAGAAGGAGGAGGGAGATTAAGGATCGCCTCAACCTTCAAAGGATCTACCCAGATCCCTCGACGTGAAATGATAAAACTTAGAAGACGGTCAGATTCTACACAGAAAACACACTTATGAGGATTTAAACGTATATGGTAGAACCGACAGCGAACGAAAATGGCCCGGAGGTGGGTTGGGTGATCGACTCTGCGCATAGAATGAGCGGGTAAATCGTCCAAATAGGGTTGAACGATATGCTTGATATCATGAAAAGCGTAAGACATAACGCGTTGAAAAGTTGCGCCAGCGTTCTTAAGACCGAAAGGAAGTTTTCGATAGGCAAAAGTACCCCAAGGACAAATAAAAGCAGTCTTATGTTGATCCTCGGGAACGATGTTAATTTGATTATAGCTGGAGAAACCATCCATGAGAGAGAAGATTTCACTTCTGGCGTAGTCATCGACAATCTGATCGACAAAAGGGGTAGGAAAGTTGTCTTTTGGACAAGCTTTATTGATATCCCTATAATCAACACATACACGAATCGTACCTTGTTTCTTGTCAATCGGGATAAGATTGGAAACCCAGTCTATGAGAGCCACCGGATAAATAAAGCTGGCTTTCAGAAGTTTCTCGACTTCGAGCTTTATAGCAGTCGCTTTACGTGGGTGAACTGGACGAAGGCGTTGCCAGACGGGTTTAGTGTCAGGATATGTCTTAATCTCATGAATCACAATTTCAGGGTCGATACCCGGCATTTCTTCATAACTCCAGGCGAAGATGTCACAAAACTCTTTAAACAGGGACGTATAGGTGATTATTTCGTCAGGGGAACATGAAGCTCCAATATGGACATTTTTGACGATTCCAGGTTTAATGGATATGTCAATGGGAATCATGGGCGAGATATTGCTTAAGTTCCCTTCAACAAACACATCGTGTGTAGGCTCGGGAACGGTCGAGATGACGACAACGGTCGAAATCTGTTGGTAGTTCTCAAGAGTGTGTTGCTCCAGAAAGAGGATGGAACGATGATGCCCATCATCCCAAGGGGTGTCCTCCATGATGGACATGATCATCTCGTCAGTGGAAAAAATAACACAAAAAGGATCATGATACAACTCATCAAGAGAGGGGGTAGGAGGTGTTGCCAATTGAATGACCTGATAGGCGGATTCAACTGGACTTAACGACATTTCGTCACCGAAACGAAGATGATCTCTAGGGTCAGGGACTATCCAAGGGTCGTGAGACGCAGGAAGTTCGTGAGGCGAAGTGGAGATCATGTTGATAGAAGCAACAGACGAGTGTGGAACATCGGGCGGTTGAATGGTAAAAGTACCCATTAACGAGGAGTCCTTAAGAAGGCCTACACTGACGTTCTCATAACCCGGTGGGGTTTTAGCAATAAACGGTACGTTGCAAGTACGACTATCAGAATTGAAGAAGGCGAGTTGGTCAACGGTAATAACCTTTCCTTGATGAGGGAAACATACTAGACAGAAAAGTGTCGACACGACTGCATGCATGGAATCGATCCAGCTGCGTCCAAGCAGAAGATTATAATCAAGGGGAGCATCAAAGACTTCCACTTCGACTTGGACTATTTTTCCTTTTAACGTGATGGGCAACGAAGGAAGAACACCGTAGGGCTTAAAGCTAGAGCCATTGAAGGATTTAAGAGTGTTTTGTGATTCATTCAAAGAAGGAGAGCCAATGGCTTTCCAGCAAACAAGAGACATGACACACGTCGAGGCACCCTCGTCGATAACGGTTCGACAAATGTTCTTGTCAGAGACAACAACTTGTATCTAGAACGTAAGTTGAGGGGGTAACCTTGGAATGTGATCTTCCAAGTCAAAGATTATTAAATTCCTGTCCGTCGGGTCAATTCCACCAATAGCTTTCAACAGTGCCTTCCGTTGTGCAGGACAAGTTTGAAGGACTTCAAGAGCTGACATCGCAGAAGGTGCTTGGGCCAGATCTTCAACAATGCTGTAGTTATGGGCCGCACGAGCATGAGGATTGAAAGCCGATTTCCGAACGACACCCTTTGGGGGGGGGGTCGCAGAACTGTGTCGAGGCTCGGTCGTTCGAGATGAAGAGGATCGTTAGTAGGTAGGGTTGTTGGAGAGGGTTGTACCAAAGAAGGGGGTAAATCGTCAACCTTCTCCTTAGAGGGAGAATAATCTTTGGCTCGAGTAGTGAGTGCTACGTTGTTCTGCTTAGAATCACTAGTACACATCAAAACATAGGAGGTGGTAGAAGATGAGGGTTGGTCATGGATGACCAACTGAGCCTGTTGTTGAGACGGGAAGGGTTGGGACAAGACATCCGGTGCAGGTGGTTTCGGGGCTCCCTGAAGGAACTTAGTGACCTCGGCACGTCGTGGACAATCCTTCGTGTAGCGATCGTCACCACAGATAAGGCATGGGTATCGTGGTTTGCGCTTATCCCGGTCATCAACAAGGGTAGTTTTGGTTTGCTCTGCTTGAGAATTATTTTTGCCCTCCTTATTCTTGCCTCTCCCCTTTTTAGATTTATTTTTACCGGCTGGGGTAGATTGAACGACATTTACCTCAGAAGTCTTGCTGGTGGGAGTGGCAGGAGACGGAGCATTTTGAACATTAGAAGAAGTAGATTTAGGGTTTGCACTTGAAGCATCATCTGATTGGGCTTGGGCAGTACCAATCACACTGTCAGCCGCATGCGAGGCAACTGGAGTAGTTGAAGTGCTGGAAGTATTAGGATGAAGTAATTCAGGTAGTAAATCGTAAAGGGTTCCCGTTTGTGAGTAAACGAGGTCAAGACATTGAGCATGACTTATAGCCTGCTCTTTCGTGACTACACCACCCATGGCAATGTCCTTACCAATTTCGTTCACAAATGATTTTGTAAACCATTATGCCAGTAACTGATCGGGGAGCTCAAGTTTAATGAGACGTCGTCTCCTTCACCACTCATGGATGTGATCAGATATATGAGTGCCTTTAATCTGTTTGAAGGAAGTCAAAATCTCGGTTCCCGTGTCATAACGGATCTGTAACTGGTAATGCGTAAGGAAATCCATAGCCAAGGTATTGAAATCGAAGAAGAAACCTCGTAGCAATTCAGTATACCACTTCGCAGCAGAACCGATAAGGGTTCGTTGAAAAAGACGTAAATGAATAGAGTCATCCATCAATGAGTTGGATGAGCACCATAGGTGAAAAGTCATAATGTGATTGTTTGGGTCCTCTCCCACTTTGCCGTCAAATTTAGGAGTGTCCGATGGAAGCTTGGCTGGTATAATAGGCCATTGGGGAGAGTGACGAATAGGATCATTTAAAATCCTTGACAAATCCAGAAGATCCAAAGTGGCGAGAAAGGGTAATTGTCGATTCACCTGCGGGTACTGGTGGCTTTGGGGAGGAAGCCGTGTCGGCAAACCAGTAGGACCATAAGCAGTCTGCATATAATGTGAAGATCCAGGCATATTCGGTGGTGGTTGGACAGGATAGTAGCTCATCGGATTATACCCTGGAACAAAGGCTTGAGTTTGAGCATTCGACCCTCAAATGGGTTTAAATGAACTTGGATATGGTTGGCCCATGCTAGGGGGTGTTATGGACGCAGCTGGAAACTACTGCCCCCCAGTCGATTGAGAAGGATTTTGTATCAATTGATTCCAATACTGGGCCAATGATGGAGGTATGTTCTGCCCATAAGGCGGGGTTGCCCCTCCCGTTGAAGGTGGTGTACCAATTGAGGGCAATGTTCCAATTGGCATTTGCCAACTGAGAGGGGGTTGAGTTATACTACCTTGATGAGATTGTCCACCAACCGGAAACTGATAAGTTGGAGTGAATGACAAAATAATGCCACTAGGATTAGGATTTCCAGTAGAAGATGAAGAAGGTCCTCCAAAAGGAAATTGAGGGAGTGTTGGAACAAAACCGAGAAGAAAGTGCCCAGAAGAAGAAGGACCACTAGGAGAGACGGATGAAGTTTGTGCAGGAGTAGGAATGGAAGCATTCAACGCACGGTATCTAGGTGGTAGTGTCGGATTGACATTGGGCGTTCGCGGTGTGTTGATGGGAGCAAGACTAACCACAGTGAACCCGATTGGAACACTCGAAGTAGTTGTGGGATGGGCCATTTCGGCAGGGACGGTAAAGTGATAAGCGGTAGTCACTGGTACTTCCTCGGTACAAGAGATTTCGGAAATCACAGGCGGGTTGATTTCGGAAATGACAGGTGAACCTAGACCAAAAAGGTCCCGTCGAAAAACGCCCGTGGACCAAAAAGGATCTTGGTCCCCAGGTCCAGACAGAGATCTGGAATACACAACAATTAAGTCTCCGGAAGAATTTGCTCGCATAAAACGTCTCTCAGAATCAGGGTGAAGTCGAAAGTCCTCTCGAGTATTTGTAATGCGAAAATGTTCTAGAGAGTCAGTGCATTCCACTTGTGGTGTGGTGACGACTGGGACTTCACTCTGTCGAGGAGAGCCTCCAGGTGTGTTGGTGGGCAAGGGTTGAGAACCTTCCAGATGCTTAGGAGATAAACCCTGCATTCTACGTGAATGACGTGGAGGAGCTATTGTAAACGAGCGACATACTTCGTGAAGAAAATCCTATAGTCAACTTCAAGAAACAAACAACACGGGCTAGTAAACAAAATCTAGGAAGCAACACCAAACAAACAGGACCTTCTAATTTTGAAGCCACTAGTTGGTGATGAAATCCAACGTCGCAACAACGAGACGAGAAGGGGCTGGGCTAAGGTGGAAAAGTTACGCTGATGACCTGCTTAACGAACTTACACCCTGGTGCAAGCTCCCACACGTAATCGTGGGTATACCCTCTAAGGAGCCCGAGTGAGTTTGGTCAACGTCAATTCCAGGTACCGTGAAGACTTGCCCCTCCACAGTCACCTCGGGTAAGAACCTAGAAAGATAGGCCACTAAGGTCACCACCAATAACAATAAAGCCTGGGGGAACAATCAACAGTTCGATCCACACGCAAGGACAGGGTATCTAGCCCGCAATCAACTCAAAAGGCTTCCACTCATCATTGTGGGTATACCTCCAAGTGATCCCCATAATACGTGCAATCTCTACACTGATATCAACAAAGCAGGGTGAGTAACTCTGCCAATATCAATGCGATCTCGTGCTTGACCCTTGTGTGAGAAGGGCTTCCCAGGACGAGATGTTGCAAATGGAATTTGACACTCCCTAACACAAGATGCTATTGTGTGTTTTGTGCTTTTGGAGAGTGTATCTATCTTCCTACTCCAAAGCGCTAGCCTAGCTAAATGTTGGTGTAATAGAGCCCTAGAAAAGAGTTACTAGATAAATTTTATGATTACACAATGTTATTAAGAGCTGTTGTTTACTCAAAGGAAACGGAGGTGAAACTTATGTTGTATGACTCTGACCCAACAATGCAAGGATGAGAATGAAATGTATCACTTTTTGTTTAATGAATCCTATGTATGGGAGAGAGAGAAAGTTTTCCAGATCAACCTTGAACTACAATGCAAAATTTCCTTTAAAATGCAAATTCAACAAATCACACATCAAATGACAATTCTCTATTGTGTCTTTTTCAACAATTTCAACAATTTGAATTTCAATGTTTTCGAAGACGAAAAAGATTTTTTGAAAGAAAAACTTTTGTTCACTTTTCAAAAAGGACCCTCACTATGCCAATGAGAGTACAAAAAATCAAAAACCAAATGAACAAGCAATGATAAAAAACCCAATCCACTCTTTCAATGAAAACAAAAATAAAGAGCAAACCAATATAGTCTTTTCAATCGCACAAGAAAAATGATCTTTCAAACAATAAGAAAATGATAAAGACCAAGAAAACTCAACTTTCAACCGATCACTGATCCTTAACTAATCAAACACACTCAGATTTTGAAATCAGAGAGCATGGTGTTGCCAAGAAAAGTCAAGAAACGGAAGTCAAGACAAAAGTGACAAGAAGAGCCTTGAAATCCTAACACTGTTCATGCACGCAAACGAAGACAAGAAAGACATCAATCAATGGTCCAAGAAACTCTGATGAGGCAACTAAACTGATCTGGGTAGTTGAATATGCCAAAACTCAAATCCAAATTTTTGAAAAATGGAGTTCGCAGGCTGGCAATACTACATAGTGCGAGAATCACTGATTCTTGCAGGTGACCCTTGAGCAGGATGCGAGAACCTCGCACTGAATCCTGAAGGCGGAAGGTGAACCCTACCTATTCTTGCAGGCTGTAGTGAAGTGCAGTGCAAGAATGTCTGAACATAGTCAAAATTTTGGAAAATGAAGCAAAATTTGAAAAGGCCTTTGGACCCAGAGGGTCTATCAGGATATCTTGAAGACTCAGAGATTGATAGGAAAGGAGAAAAGTAAAACCAGAGCAAATGGCCACAGAAAAACACCAAAAGCCAGAAAGAAAATGGGATTGTTCCCTAGTGGAGTCGCCAATTTTGTTATCGGACTAATCGGTAGGTGCGAACACTAACTGATCTCCCTAGATCCACCTGGATCTAGAACAAAACAGGACAGGACATGACTATTTCCCTAAGTTTTGACCATTGAATCAACTAGCAAGAAGGAATAAGTAACATACCTTATTATCGCTTCCTAGGGTCTTTGTTGCTCCTGCTTCGCTCCAGTGCTCTCGTGAAGTCAAGACCAAGACAACACAAACCAACCAAAGTGAAGATCGCACAATATATTCGACAGTCAACTTATGTATATGATCAAGGAATTACACAATAAAGTGAGATTAGCTTTATGGGAAAGGGACATGCCACTGTATCATATTAATGGAAAGTAAAGCTTACAACCTAAGCCTTGATGTCGCAAACTTCCTTTCGATGGCTCTTGGCTCCGACACACACACTTGCTCAATCCTTGTATGAAGAAGATCAAATCCTCTTCATAGACTCGCTGGAGTCTCCAAGCTGTTGTTCAATGCTAAGTCCTTCACACAATTCTCCAATGAATCTTGCTTAACCTTTTCCATGAGAATTCCCTCAATATATAGGAGAGAATGAATTAGTTACTTGGATAAGAATGATCCCAAAATATCAGGGAATCCAGTACTAGGATAACCATTCGAATGCCAACTCATCCTTCTAGAAGATTCCCTTCTAGAAACATTGAGAATTCATCTTTTTCCATGCTTTAGGAAGAGTTCGCACCCTAGCAGTTCAACACAGTGCGAGAAGTTCGCACCCTGGCTTATGGCAGCCTGCGAGAATTAGGCATTCTCGCACCCAAATATGCTAGCAGCCTGCGAACCTTCTTCAAAAATGAGTTTTCTGGGAAGAGATGAAAGTAACTTTTCTCAGGAGAAAGTTCTTATGAAGAGCTTGAGTACACCATCATCAATACATCATCATGACGACCAAAATCATGAGTAACATGTAGGTGGTGAGGCACATGGGTAGAGGGCACAAAGTGTACGCCTACCAGGGTCGTGGGCATTATGTTTGCGGTGACACCCCATCCGGGGGTGTATAAATTTAAATTATTTTACATATATAGTATTTTAAATTGTTTATTCAATAACAACAATCTAATTTTAAGGTCACAACGAAGTCAAACACCAAATTGGTTTATGAGACCCCTTTGTTTGTGGGACAAGGGACTCCCTCCGCGGAGTGATTTGACTGGTAAAGTCTACGGAAGTATACATACCCTACCTCCTTTGGATTTGAACTTGTGACCTCTTAGGAGGAAACACATGTTCTTAACCAAATATTAAATGAATTACTGAAATTTAATTTTTATAAATAATATTTTAAAAATATATATTATATTAAATTATTTAATATTTAATATTATTTATTTGAACTATTTTATTTAAAGAAAACCATTATTTTTTTATAAAAATATAATTAATAAACATTTGATAGCTTTGCATAATAAACTTGCTTTCATCGTTAACAATTGTTTTGATAACTTACACAATAAACTTGTTATACCTTTAAAATGATATGAATAAATGTTGTTGTAATGGTTTCGAGCCTATATGTAATGAAAAGTTTTCTTTGATTCAATTGAATATCAAATTTCATATAATTCAATTAAATATCAAATTTCATATAATTCAATTAAATATCAAAGAAACTACTTTCTCTAAGAGAAAAATAAATAAACTTAATTTCATCATGTATTTTATTGTATAATGCTATGCTTTTTGTAATGCTCGAGTGTAATTGATTTTTCTTTTTAGTAAAGCATTGAAAATCTAAGAATAGTTTGATTGCCAAGAAATTATGTTTTTTTGGATGTGGCCCCCACTATCCACGAGTTAGTAAACTTCTAAAGCATTCTACATAATGAGAATCCTTAAATCAATATGTTTTAAGAAGTGAACTCACTCCCATTTAAAAAATTAAAATATTAATCTTCTTTATCATTAAATAAGCTTATGTGCTTCTCCTTCATTAGGTGATTTATTTCCAAGGAAGGTTTGTAATGCTCGAGTCTTTTTGGATGTGACCACCCACTATCCATGAGTTAGTAAACTTCTAACGCATTCTACATAATGAGAATCCTTAAAGCAATATGTTTTAAGAAATGAACTCACTCCCATTTAAAAAATTAAAATATTAATCTTCTTTGTCATTAAATAAGCTTATGTGCA
>ML824396.1:27439-41573 GCA_009831015.1 Picea engelmannii | reverse complement strand
GATCGCGAGTCATGGGGGTGAGTAAGTTTTGGCATTAGAAACCCCGAATCCCGATATTGAACCAGGGATTGGCGTTTCTCTAATGCAGGTTTGTGGGAGATTAACCCAAAATTTTTAAATTATGATAGTGGGTGTGTTACAGGCCCCCAACGGGGGTTTGGGGGCGAAGCCCCCGAAGCAAAAATTGCCTTGTAAAATTATATTGTAATTTCATTGTAAATCTGGACCGTTCATTATAAGGTCGTAGATCTAACGGTAGAGATTATGTCAGGGTTTTTTTTGCCCTAGAAGACAACCCTCTTTTATGAGGGAAATGTATTGCGGCTATGGATGATGGTGAATATTGTATTCTGAGAGAGGAGACTGTGAGAGAAAGAAGAGGAAGTTACAACGGGTTTTGCTGTAGGTTGTATCCCTTCATTTGCTGGATAATAATAAAGGAAGGACCTGGCAATTTCTCTGGTGGACGTAGCCCACACTGGGTGAACCACGTAAATCTGTGTCTCTCTTGTATTGTGTGTCTTCTGTGTTTTGTTTCCGAAATTTGTTTTATTTTATTTCTCCGCGGTCCTGTTTTTCTAACAAGAGGTCCGTGAAATCGGAAGAGGCCCGATGCCTAAGGACTCGGGAGGCTATCATATTTGGCAATTCGAGTTTTGGGTGGGTAAGAACTAGAGGACACACAGGCTTGTAAACCACTATGCGTAATGAACACTAAAACCAAACCATTACCACTTACCTACTCGAATAATGAATGTGAATCTGAATTATGCAGGACAATAGGATGATGTGGAATTGTAAGTACATCAGTTCTATACCAAGGTGATAGGATTGTGGTACGATTGGTAGGAAAAAAATGCACATTTCAAATTTTAACCCAAGGTTCTCCGCAATTAAGCAAATCAAATGTAACAATCATATAATCAACCATAGATGAGACTCAATTACATCTCCCAAAGTGAGTAAATCAATGGCAATGGATCAATCAATTAGCTTACAAACTTTAAGATTTATAAACATCTAGATGTCCTTTAGGTGTAATCCCTTTAGCAAAAGAAACAAAGAAATTACAAACTGTAAAATGATTACCCAAGCGAAACTTTTGTTTTAATTTCATGCTTTCAGTTATGAAATTAAACAAAACAAACAATATATTTAAAAACGAAAAACTCTTATACTCAGCTAGGACAATGAATTTCCTCAAAACCAAAAGACAGAAATGTTTGTAAGTATAAGGAGGAGACAGCTATAATTTGTTTTTTATCCCTTGGTGATGACTTTTTATTATGATAAAGTTTGACAGAATTGTTGGCTGCCAACAATGGCGACACGTTGGGCGAAGCAGTTATCTCTGCATCACCAAAAATTCATATCAGGGGCACAAATGACTTGGCAATAAATTTTATAGACAGTTAACGACATATCAAGCATTTTGACAATAACTCAGAAAAAATAACATAGTCATAGTACTGAATGCATTTCTGTCCAAAATCGTAATCTTTTATCTTGTTTAGATCACATGAGTAGCGATGTTTATACCATTTACAGGGTCACTGCTAGGTCACTGCTGCCAGCAGGCATCCATAGCCTCGACAAGGATGTCATTTAACTCACTCTAGTACCTCTATCCTGTCCAAGAGTTGTCCATTTATGATAAAATCATCTTGACACCTGATCAATTAAAAAAACATACCAGAGGATCTTCGAAACCCGACATTGCTTCGCTGCCAGTAGGTCTGTTCAGTACCCCAGTGAAGTTGCCTTGGTATCATGTGTGCATTTACCCGCTGCCAGCAGACCTGTTAAGTGTCCCATCGGGTTTACACACAATTCCCACACGTTATAGTTCTTCCAACTCTCTAAAATTTGTTTAAAAGTTCCTAGAAACTTGATGATATGAAGAGAGCGGGGTGATACTGAAGATCTGACAGCCCGATAATGAAAGGATTGATCATTTAAGAATTATTTTTCTGTTCTGATGACTTCCATCATGATTTGGACAATTAGATTTCTATTAAGAAATCATTTCTAGGACGGGGAAGCACATTGAGTTGTTCTCATTAAAACAAGGACGACGTTAGAAGTTTGTTAAGGATAATCATGTCTTCCTGTGATTTTAATGAGAAACCAAAAACAATAACCGGACTGAAACTTACTTCCTCTTATTTGAGTTTAGCACTTACTATTCAGGTGCTTGAACTGTTATCAATTGTTGCTAATGAATAAAAAATCCAATTCTCTTCAATAATGAATGATGATTCAGAAATAATTATTTACAAAATCCAAAAAAGAAAAATAAAAACAAAAGAACACGGAAACTAAAAATATTTACAAGGGAGCAAACCTGATTTTCTTAGGTGAAGTACGTTTAAGAGAGACTAAAATAAAATAGAAAAATCCTTATTAATACGAGTGCAGTCCTACTAGTGGCACCTTGCGTCAAGGTTGAATTGACAATTCAAATGTACTTATCTCTTTACTTTCCATTTAAAATTTTCATGATGATACTGCATTTTTGAAAAGAAATATTCAACAAAAAGCAGAGAGAAAAGGATTAAAGTGGACTTCCCTGACAACATTCATATTATGGTTCTCTTGGTGTACCCACTTGTATTCATAACTGCATTATTACAAAGAGAAACAATGAGAAATAAAACTAAAGGAAACCTACTCCTAAACCTACTCTAACTACTAAATAGATCAAAACGCTAAGTAAAATCGTATTTCCAGTGCATCCACAAGAGCATCTTCAATCCTGTAAGGCATAGAAAGTCGAAAATCAGAACAAAAGAATGTAGTATTTGCAGATACAAAAGAAATATGTCATGCTTACCTCCTATATATTCATTTAAAAACAAAGAAAGCATGACCTTATCATTCTTTTGAAACTTGATATATGAATCCTTCAGCCATTCTAAGATCATGTCATTATATGGGTCATAATGACATGGAAGAGTGTAAGTAAGTTTGGAAAACTTTTCAATGTTATGGGGACCTGACATAACCATCAACCAAGGCCGAAGTGACCCATCCTCCTGACAATTCTCCAAGTGTTCATCAATTTCTTCACATGGAGGATCTAAAAAAATCATGTTGTGCTTACTTCCTAGATATTTAGGTAGAAATAAAGCAAGCACAACTTTATCTTTATTATGAAGATTCTTTAGATACGAATCTTCAAGCCATTCTAAGATCCTGTCATAAAAATTAGGATGCAAACTATGACTTTGATGAAATGGATATATCAAAGAAGAACACATCATAAGAGAATTCATGACATCAATTAGATTATTGGTTTGAACGCTTCATTTGATGAGATTGATCGTTTCAAAATGTGAAGCATAAACATTAAAATTCAAACTAATCAAAGAACAAATATTCAATGTAGAATATTTGATTTCCATAAGAATAAGTGCATTGTCTTTTTCAACAATAGATCGTGTAAAATCATCTTGCAACATGTCCTTTTTCCATGCAAGCGATGAAAGTGAAAGAGCATCAAATCCGACTTCATAAATGTTATGTTTGGAATTAATTTCACCAAATCTTGGCATATTGGAAAGATCTTATTGCGACGGAAAAGAGTAAGATACCATGGGTAAAGTATCATGTCCACCATAATCTAAGAAGAGATCGGGATATAAAGAGAAAAAGGAATAAAAAATGAGCACATGAAAATAATCTCTTGAGCTATAATATTTAGCAATGGTATTCTCAAGACATTCTTCTTCACTTTCCTTAAAACTTTCACTCTGTTTTGGTGATAAATTCTTCAACATAATATGATCATCTAAATTTGCCTCTTGTATGATAGATAATTCAAAACTTTCATGAAAAACATCTAATCTTTCCTATGGATAAGGTATGATTTGTGGATGAAGGTTTAAGGCTTCTTCTTCCAATTGCAGATCTACATCTCTAATCAGTTTCATTTGAATGTTAGAATTATTAAGATCGTTTTCATCACCCTTCGTGTTCTTCAATAATTGAATTTAAACACTGATTAGAGCAAGAGTTAGAAGAATATGGACATTCACCTTGACCCAACATCAAATCTTCTTCCACGATGGTCGAGGATCGAGTATACAATGATTTAGAGGAAAAACCAATATGATTGTCAGTAAGAACCTTTTCAATAGATTCTACCTCCCTTGCTTGTTCAAAATTTTCGGATGGATTCCTCTCATCCCGCGAACAAAATTCTTCTCACAATTGAGTGATAGGATTTTTAACTGATTCATCATTCACGATTGAATATGATTGAATGAAAGGGATGCAAGCATCATAGAGGAGATTTAGTACAAATGACATGTCATCAAGATTAAACTTACATAGAACATGATGGATTCTTGTTGAAAAGCCTTCTGGAGATGAATTGCCATTGATTAGCAAAGTCTGAAATTCTTCACATAATTGATTGTAATCATAGATTTCAAAAGCATCTAAAATTTCATCTACAAGTTGAAACTAGTCAATAATGTGATAGGCTGGAAAAGACTCAAACCAATGTTTAATCCGACCCCTAAAAGTAAAAGCAAACAATCTGCATAAAACCTTTAAATAAAAAATTTCATGTTTGATGCATTTACACCAAAACTTGTTAATATGGTCTTTAGCAGATACATCCCGCCCACCATCAAAGGTGAGTTTGGACAAGCGAGACACTGTCTCGTTGGGAATATCAGGTAATGAGAAGTGGAAAACATGTTCCAAAACAGTGATTTGGGGAGCCATGGGGAATTAAATACATTCAAAACAAAGACTCCTGCAAGGCCAACTTGTCAGTTTGGACTGCCTTCTAGTGCATTTCAAGATGACATGGAAGAAGAATTTATAAATCTGGAATTATGATAGGCTGAGGGGTAAAACATTTAATCATTAAATTTATTCAGCCCTCCTTCTAGCGCCTTTTGTTGACGGGTGTAAGTGACACACCGTCAACTGGAAAGTTAGATCCGGACTGGGGTTGTCTAATTAACCCAATCCGTTTGGTATGATCTGACCCGACAGGTTTAATGGCTCCGTTAGCTAACTAAGGTTCTAGAACAATAAAAAGAAATAAACTAATCTAAACTATGATTCTAACAATTGATACACAAATTACAAATGTTTATCTAAAAATGTGAATATACAAATGATTATAAACAATCTATATACAGTTTACAAGGTTTGTTTGAAATCTTGCAAAAGTGAATGTTCATAACAATATTGCTAAATAAGATAAAGTAAGAACAAAAATCTTTTTAATGTTTTAAAAATATTAAACTAATAAATACTAAGTGAATATGATTGAAACAATGACACAAAAACAATCAAAGCTAATTAATGCAATCATCATTTCATTCATATATAAACAACTCTGAATAAAAGAAAGTAATGCATCTACTAACATCTCACTGATTAATCATAATAAACCAAGTTCCTTTTCTTGCGTTGTATGAGCTCCTCTTTGTCTTGTATTAAGAGGAAACCTATGACAGAGATAAATATAAATCGTCCCAGAGAAATTCAAGGAAGTATTTCATGCATTTGGAGTGAATTTAAAACAACAGAAAAATAACCAATTAATATCCTGTGATCTTAATATAATCAATAGCGGAGGATGAAATAAATTTCAATCCTGGGCATTGACATTATCAACCATTTAATAACATAAGTAAACTCAAAGATAATTGAATAATTGATTAATCACAGGTGCAAACTGAATCACCAGATCATGGACAAAATTTAAATATTTAACAATATAAAACACCATATCATGACAAAATTAAACCTAAATCAACCATAATAATATCTCATAACACATAAGTAATAGGAGAATACAATGAGGGAAGTGTTGCACAATTCACACAGGACTAAAGCCAACAACAAATTGTTTTTCCCATATCACTGCCACAATCATATGTCCATCCTGTAACCCAGAAAAAGTTGTCATTACTACTAAACAACAACCACTATTTAAACATGTCTTGGATCAATAACCTCTTATCATGCAAGATAGAGTGTAATCCCAAAAAATTAGATTGTTTTACAAAAACAAGATAACAAAGAAACACTCATGTAGGGGTTCGTTCATCAAAATTAATTACATAAATGAAATTGTTTTATCAAAAATGAGAAGTCACTAAGCCATGCAATACATAATCCATGATTTCTTCTCTTTGTGAAAAGCATCATAACCATTTTTCTCTTGAAAATGATAAACCGAAATTGAATTTTAGATAACAATACAAACTAATCACGATTCTGTAGCTAGTCTTAAATTAACAACAAAATAAAAAATAAAATCTATCTATTTTATTTTTCCAACAGAATTAAATCAAAGAGAGTCAAAACAATTTTTATCATTTCGGTGATTAGACAATGAAGCATCTGATAAGTTTGAGTTAATGATAGCATTGAAATTTGTTGCGTTCTTGATAACCACATTACCAGCTCGTTTAAACCTTTTTCTTGCCCTATCAACGTTGGATTGAATGCATGCTTTTAACTCTTGATTTTCCCTTTCAAGCAGGGATTTTCGAGCTGCCATATGTTTTAACTGTGCTTGGAGATAAGGTATATCCCTGTAGTATCATTCAACCCAGTCAAGACAATTTTAACAGTGTATAGGTGCTATGAAAGGTAGAAGTTGAGTTTGTTTGGTAGAGGGCACTTTGGTGTGTCCCGTAGCTTGCTTTAAATCGTGGCATATACCAGCGAAGCCTTCTTGATTTTTTAGGAATGGAGGTAGCTCAGAAACAAAATCATATTGTATAGCTTCAATACCAGTTTCATTTCCGAGGCATTGGTCATCTACATCTTCTCGGGCAAGAAATTCATTGATCTCATCATCGAAAAAGTGATCATCGACCTCGATCACTGGGATCGAGCTTAGAAGATCTTGCTAGTGATTTCTCAGACTTCTGGATATAAGCCTACCTGGTCTCTTGTTTGTGAAATTTAAATCCGAATTACCATGTTCCTTATGCTTACGATTTTTCTTGACAATCGATTTGTTAAAGAAACCTTGAGTCGGCTCAACAGTAGGAGTAGGATAAACCCTATCCTTTAACACATCTATAACCTCCTCTAACGATTTTCTGGGCACGAAATCATATCATGGATTTTTTCCCAAAGGGTTCTGAATAGCAACAAAGTTTCGTTATGTGGTCGCATGGTCTTCATGTTGATACACAACTTGATTTTTGGCATTAGGGTTACGAGGACTAGGGTTTATATTGAAATGAAGAGGCGATTCTACTGTATTCTCGGGTAGGGTGAAGTTGTTTCTACACAGGAAATCTTCCCAAGTATCCCCAATCTTAGCTAGATACGACAACAACAGAATTTGAATAAGACTATGGTAAAAAAGACTAGACAAAGGGTTTACACTCTGTCTCTGATAACGCTTAGAAATTTTATGCAGGCTCATAAACAGATAGAAAGGGATATTTAGGTTGAACCCTAGAAAAATCATCAACAAGCGAATGTGATAGAATAAAATTAAGCCATACCTACCCTCACAAGTTATGAACTGTTTAAGAATTAGAAGCAGGTCGTGCCATCGGGGTTTTATGAGAGTAATCGATGTACCTTTAGGGCAACATTTCGATTTCTTAGAGACCATGAGCAGACTCCAAGGTAGACCTTCTAATTTGGCATTTTTGAACCATCTTTCTCCCTCCTGTGACAGTCTTGTAGCTCGTGCTATAGAATCCTCGGTTACTTCAAGTTGCAGATCCCCAATTTTAGCTTTAGAGCCATCAAACGATTGAGCGAATGCCTGTGCAACTGCTAGGTTATAACCCTCAAACTTTCGGATGAGAATGTCCCAGCCATGTGCCTATATATCGCTTATGGCATCGTCGTGAGCGAGGAGGGCTTGCGAGCCATTAGGTTCAATTCTTACCACGAGAGCCATGAGTGTTATCACACAGAGAGAGTAAAGGCAATGAGAGGTGTGTTTAGCTTTCCAATACACAAACAATAGGAAGAGGGATGTTAAATCGGGAGAGGCCTGATGCCTAAGGACTCGAGAGGCTATCACATTTGGCAATTCGAGTTTTGGGTGGGTAAGAACCATAGGATGCACAGGCTAGTAAACCACTCTACACAATGAACACTAAACCCAAACCATTACCACTTACCTAGTCGAATAATGAATGCGAGTTTGAATTATGTAGGACAATAGGATGTTGTGGAATTGTAAGTACATCAGTCCTGTACCAAGGTGATAGGATTGTGATACAACTGGTAAGAGCAAAATGAACATTTCAAATTTTAACCCAAGGTTCCGCGCAATTAAGCAAATCAAATGTAACAATCATATAATCAACCATAGATGAGACTCAATTACATCTCTCAAAGTGAGTAAATCAATGGCAATGGATCAATCAATTAGCTTACAAACTTTAATATTTATAAACATATAGATGCCCTTTAGGTGTAATCCCTTTAGCAAAAGAAACAAAGAAATTACAAACTGTAAAATGATTACCCAAGCCAAACTTTTGTTTTAATTTCATGCTTTCAGTCATGAAATTAAACAAAACAAATGATAGATTTAAAAACAAAAAAGTCTTATATGAGCTAGGACAATGAATTTCTTCAAAACCAAAAGACATAAACGTTTGTAAGTATAAGGAGGCAGCTACAAAAAAAAAAATTATCCCTTGGTAATGACTTTTTATTATGATAAAATTTGACCGAATTGTTGGCTGCCAGCAAAGTGTCATGTGTTTTTCCTTCGTTAGATGATGATCAAACATGTATTAATGGTTTTAATCAACCATGCTAGTACACCACTATTATACATGACTCACACAGTGATTTGTAAGAACAATACATAAAATCTACGTGACTTCAAAGCATAGTCAACAACATTTATCTTCTTTCGTGATACAGATATTTCTAACTACATACTCAACTGAATCAAAAAGATTACTCTTGACTTACAATTCAAGACTAAAGTTGACAAGATGAACTCAACACTAGGATGAACATAATATACTTGACATTTATAAATCCATGTGAATTGACTTAACACATACATTTTAACTAGAAAATACTCATATGATGGTTTGTTGTTGACCTAATAGCCAAATAATCATAAAGAATCCACAATTCAGTAATGCCATGCCTAAATAAAGCGAAAGTGTGAATGAATAAAAATCCTCTTCGAGGGGGCAACCTCCTATTACAATATATCAATGGACAAAATAAAGTATCATTCAAATGAGTCTCCTTTGTTGGACATGTGGTGTATTCTTTGTAGGTTCCGAGAGGAAAGGGGGCATAGGGGGCTAGTGTGACCCCATGGGGATTTTGGGGAAAGCACCCCTAAAACAAAAAAAATTGGATTAATTTTTGGCCCATTTTATGCTTTTTTGACCAATGGTTTTTTCGGTCCATTCTGAATTAATTCTAGTTAAGGAATTAGGGTAGTAATTTAATCTGGGTGAATAGATCAAGGTTTTGGTTGTCGTAGGATACCTAAATATTGTATTGTGAATGGCGAAGTTAAAACTAGGAGAAAGAGAGAGGTGTAACTCTCAAGTTGGTTTTTTTTCGCGATTAAGGGTTTCCAAGGTAAATCTCTATGTATTGTGTGTCTGTGTCATTGTTATTCTTAAGTTTTTATATTTTGTTAGTATTGATTTTATTACATATGTTTATCAAACTCTTATATTGGTATTATAATGAGGTTATTGTCTTCAAGGGGACACCTTTGTTGCTAGTTTAGGTCATTCTATGAAGAACAAGGGTATCTTAGGGCTGTGATAAAACTATGCTTGAGTGGGAGCTTTGCATACTGAATCTCGTGTAAAGAAAATAACAAGTAGTTCAAGAATAGAAATAGAGAAATTTAACAACCATAGCTTTCGAGTTATGGAAGCTAAAGATGAAAGATCTTCTTGTAGATAAAGAACAATGGGTTGTTGTGGATCCAAGTACAAAACCTATCAGTATGTCAAAAGAAAATTAGGAAAATATGGAATGAAAGGCAAGAAGTGTAATTCGACTTTGCCTCTTAGATTCGATGTTGTTGAATTCTCAAAAGAAAACATTGCAAAGAGGTTGTGGGAAAAGTTAGGGAATTTATATCAGTCAAAGTCCCCAGTAAACAAGTTGTTTCTTCGATAGAAGTTGTACCATCTTAAGATGGAAGATGGCGAGTCTTTGGCAGAGCATCTAAATGCCTTCAATGCTTTGGTAAGTCAAGTTGTCTCTATTGATACTAAGATGGAGGAAGAAGATAAGTGTATTTCCTTGTTATTTTCTCTGTGAAACTCTTGGGATAATCTGATTGTAGCAATTAGTAGTACCATTCAATCCACATTAAAGATGGAGAATGCAATTGCATCCTTGTTAGAAGAGGAAATGAGGAGAAATTCCATGGAGGGTGTGGCCAAGGATGTTTTATCTGTAAGAGGTTGGTCCCAAGAGAGAAAAAATAAATCTTGGAGGCCATATCTAAATCTAGAGGCAGATGTAAATCTCCAAGACAATCTTTGAGGAAATGTAATAAAGCTAGGCATTATAAGAAATATTGTAGATCTAAGAATTTTGTTAAAGGTAAGGGATCTGATGGTGCTCCTTCCACATAAACGAAAACCTCCACAAAAGAAGGAGTTGATGTTTACCTGGTATCTACAAGTACACATGTAGATCAAGATGTATGGTTAATCGACTCGGGTGCTTCATTTCAAATGACTCACAAGGAGTGGTTTTGTGAATATAAAAATTATAATGGAGGTGATATTTTCCTATTAGATTACTTGATAACCAAAATCATAGGATGTGGAAGGGTCAAGCTATTTCTCAAATCTGGAAGGATTAGAACTCTTCCTAGGACTCTGCACATTCCAATTCTAGCTATAAACTTGATATCTATAAGTAAGATGGGTGATGGAGGTGTGCATATTGTATTTGAAAAGGAGACATGCAAGATTGTTTGAGGAGCAACGATGTTGATGAGGGGAGTTCTGATTGGAACTCTGTACAAGCTATTGGGAAGCACTTTTAATGATGGTTGTAACAATTTTGTTGTTCCCAAGGATAACAATGAAGAAGATAGGACCCCTACTATCCTTGGACAAAAGTCCATGCTATGGCATAAAATATTGGGACATGTTGGAGAGAAGGGCCTTCAAGCATTACATGGTAAAGGTATGGTTGAAGGTATGTCTGATTTCTCATTAGATTTCGGTTTTTGTCAACAATGTATATATGGTAAACAAAATCGGGTGAGATTCATATTTGGTTTTATAAGAGCAAAAGGAATCTTGGAGTTGATACACAATGATGTGTTTGGACTTGTTCTTGTTCCATCACTAGGTAAATTTGTGTGTTATGTTTCATTCATAAATGATTTCTTGAGGAATACATGGATCTATTTCCTCTGAAAGAAATTTGAGTTTTTTGGTAAATTTAAAGAGTTCAAGGCTCTTGCAGGGAGCCAGAGAAAGACAAAAAGAAAGGCTTGGAGGACATATAATGGTGGAGAATTATGCATAAATGAATTCGAGGAATTCAGTAAAAAGTGCATAATAGCAAAGGAAAAGGCTACTCCATATACACCTCGACATAATGGAGTTTCAAAAAGAATGAACAGGACGTTGATGGAAAAGGCAAGAAGTATGCTTAATGGTGCAATGCTATCATGGGAATTATGGGTAGAGGTAGTGGGTATTGTATGCTACTTGGTAAATTAGTCACCTACATCAACATTGGTAGATAAAAATCTGCACAAGGCACATGCTAGTAAAAAACCCTCTCTTAAACATCTTAGAGTTTTTGGTTATGATGCTTTTGTGCATGTTCCAAAGGAAAATAAGAGTAAGTTGGATAACAAAGGTATAAAATGTATCTTTATTGGTTATAAAGATGGTATGAAAGGTTATAAACTTTGGAACCTAGTAACAAAGAAGATTGTTTACAATTGGAATGTAGTATTTAGAGAGGTTAAATTTGTCCCCAAACAGGAAGCCCAACCAAGGGAAGAAGAAACAAAGACATATAGTTTGAGTTGGAGTGTGAAGAATCTCACTCAACAGAAGAGGAAGAACCTTAGACTCCAGTCTTAAGGAGATTAGTTCAAGATAGAAGGAAAACATAAATGTATACCCCACCTAATTTTCATTCTAGATTTATTCTACCTATTACTGATGACGATCCTAGAACTGTTAGGAAGGCAGTGCTTTCAAAGGATAATAAACTCTAGAAGAAATCCATGGTAGAAGAAATGGATGCCTTTGATAAAAATGAGGCTCAAGATCCAATTGAGTTGTTGGCTACAAGAAAACCTATTGATAGAAAATGGGTGTTCAATAAGAAGTTGAATGCAAAAGGTAAGGTGGAGGAGTACGAAGCTCACTTAGTAGTGAAGGTATATTCCCAAGTGGACTTTGGAGGGAATTGATTTTGGTGAGATTTTTTCTCCCATGGAAAAATTAACTTCTATTATATTTATTTTGTCTATAGTTATTTCTTTTGATCTTGAAGTAGAGTATATGAACATGAGGACATCATTCCTACATGGGGATTTTAAAGAAGAAATCTACATGAAATATCTAGAAGTTTCTGCTCTAAAGGGAGAGAAGGAGTTGGTTTGCAAGCTAAAGACATCCATGTATGGATTAAAACAATCACCAAGGATATGGTATCAAAATTTTGATACTTACGTATTGGGACTTGGTTTCTCAAGAAGCAAAGTTGATTAATTTGTGTATTCCAAGCTGGTTGGTGATCATTTTATTTATGTGGTATTTTATGTTGATGATATGTTGCTAATTGGAAACAACAAGGGTGTTAAAGCTCAGATGTCTTCTAACTTTGATATGAAATATCTTGGTACTTGAAATTTTATTTTGGGCATGGAAATTAAAAGAGAATGGGAAAATAGGAAACTAGTTGAATCAAAGGAAATATGTTGAGACTATACTATAGAGGTTTAATATACAAGAATGCAAACCGGTTAAGGTTCCTATTCTTGCAGGTGTAAAGTTTTCTACAAATCGATGTCCCAAGATACAAGAAGAGATAGAAGACATGTCTTGTGTTCCCTATGCCAATATTGTTGGGATTTTGATGTATGCTATGTTCTACACTAGACTATACTTTCCCATGCAGTGGGAGTTTTGAGTAGGTATATCTCAAAACTAGGGAATGAACATTGAACAATTGTAAATAGGGTCTTCAGATATTTGCATGGCACTTTAGATTATGCAATTTGATACTGAGGAAGACTTGGAGCTCAAAGGGAGATATATATAAAGGGATTTTTTGATGTAGACTAGGTTGGAGATCTTGATTGTAGAATATTTTCAAGTGGTTATGTTCTTAACTTATTTGGTGGAGCAATTAGTTGGATGAGCAAGAGGAATGCTATAGTTGCATTGTCAACTATAGATGTTGAGTACAAGGCAACCACTCATGGATGTAAGGAAGCTATATGGTTGAAAACATTGTGTTCATGTATTGGTTTTTATCAAAAAACAATGAGAATAGGTTGTGACAACTCAAGTGTGATTTTCATGGAAAAGAACCCTACTTACCATTCCAAGACAAAGCATATTGATGCACATTACCATTTGTTAGAGACTTGGTTGAACATAACAAAGTATTGTTGGAAAAGGTTGATACATTTAAGAATGTTCCAAATTCATTGGCAAAGTCTATTATAATTGAAACGTTCTCTTGGTGTAGAGAATCAATGGGCATTGCTACCCATAGCTGGTGATTATATGAATGTTTTCCCTTGCCCTTGTAAGGTACCATATCTATTATAATAGCTAAAAACATAAATATTGCAGAGAATAACAACGGCACAACACAATAGATGAAACCACAACACCAAAATAATACCTTTTTTGATAGGAAACAATGTTCACTTGCCTCTTCGAGGGGGAAACCTCCAACAAAAAAGCACTCTATTACAATAATTCTCAAGACAAAACTTCTCGTACCCTCTACTCCTATTTATACTAAATCTATCTACCCAAAAGAACAATCTAGAGGAAGATCATTCTAGAAGCGGAAGCTTCTATTAGGTCTTCTTACATTTGACTTATTCTTCCTTATTGTTAGGCCTTATTAATATTGGCCTTTATTACATGGAAATATATTATTCTACTTACGTGAGGGGTTAGGG
>ML824396.1:14500-27339 GCA_009831015.1 Picea engelmannii | reverse complement strand
ATAACAATGAAGAAGATAGGACCCCTACTATCCTTGGACAAAAGTCCATGCTATGGCATAAAATATTGGGACATGTTGGAGAGAAGGGCCTTCAAGCATTACATGGTAAAGGTATGGTTGAAGGTATGTCTGATTTCTCATTAGATTTCGGTTTTTGTCAACAATGTATATATGGTAAACAAAATCGGGTGAGATTCATATTTGGTTTTATAAGAGCAAAAGGAATCTTGGAGTTGATACACAATGATGTGTTTGGACTTGTTCTTGTTCCATCACTAGGTAAATTTGTGTGTTATGTTTCATTCATAAATGATTTCTTGAGGAATACATGGATCTATTTCCTCTGAAAGAAATTTGAGTTTTTTGGTAAATTTAAAGAGTTCAAGGCTCTTGCAGGGAGCCAGAGAAAGACAAAAAGAAAGGCTTGGAGGACATATAATGGTGGAGAATTATGCATAAATGAATTCGAGGAATTCAGTAAAAAGTGCATAATAGCAAAGGAAAAGGCTACTCCATATACACCTCGACATAATGGAGTTTCAAAAAGAATGAACAGGACGTTGATGGAAAAGGCAAGAAGTATGCTTAATGGTGCAATGCTATCATGGGAATTATGGGTAGAGGTAGTGGGTATTGTATGCTACTTGGTAAATTAGTCACCTACATCAACATTGGTAGATAAAAATCTGCACAAGGCACATGCTAGTAAAAAACCCTCTCTTAAACATCTTAGAGTTTTTGGTTATGATGCTTTTGTGCATGTTCCAAAGGAAAATAAGAGTAAGTTGGATAACAAAGGTATAAAATGTATCTTTATTGGTTATAAAGATGGTATGAAAGGTTATAAACTTTGGAACCTAGTAACAAAGAAGATTGTTTACAATTGGAATGTAGTATTTAGAGAGGTTAAATTTGTCCCCAAACAGGAAGCCCAACCAAGGGAAGAAGAAACAAAGACATATAGTTTGAGTTGGAGTGTGAAGAATCTCACTCAACAGAAGAGGAAGAACCTTAGACTCCAGTCTTAAGGAGATTAGTTCAAGATAGAAGGAAAACATAAATGTATACCCCACCTAATTTTCATTCTAGATTTATTCTACCTATTACTGATGACGATCCTAGAACTGTTAGGAAGGCAGTGCTTTCAAAGGATAATAAACTCTAGAAGAAATCCATGGTAGAAGAAATGGATGCCTTTGATAAAAATGAGGCTCAAGATCCAATTGAGTTGTTGGCTACAAGAAAACCTATTGATAGAAAATGGGTGTTCAATAAGAAGTTGAATGCAAAAGGTAAGGTGGAGGAGTACGAAGCTCACTTAGTAGTGAAGGTATATTCCCAAGTGGACTTTGGAGGGAATTGATTTTGGTGAGATTTTTTCTCCCATGGAAAAATTAACTTCTATTATATTTATTTTGTCTATAGTTATTTCTTTTGATCTTGAAGTAGAGTATATGAACATGAGGACATCATTCCTACATGGGGATTTTAAAGAAGAAATCTACATGAAATATCTAGAAGTTTCTGCTCTAAAGGGAGAGAAGGAGTTGGTTTGCAAGCTAAAGACATCCATGTATGGATTAAAACAATCACCAAGGATATGGTATCAAAATTTTGATACTTACGTATTGGGACTTGGTTTCTCAAGAAGCAAAGTTGATTAATTTGTGTATTCCAAGCTGGTTGGTGATCATTTTATTTATGTGGTATTTTATGTTGATGATATGTTGCTAATTGGAAACAACAAGGGTGTTAAAGCTCAGATGTCTTCTAACTTTGATATGAAATATCTTGGTACTTGAAATTTTATTTTGGGCATGGAAATTAAAAGAGAATGGGAAAATAGGAAACTAGTTGAATCAAAGGAAATATGTTGAGACTATACTATAGAGGTTTAATATACAAGAATGCAAACCGGTTAAGGTTCCTATTCTTGCAGGTGTAAAGTTTTCTACAAATCGATGTCCCAAGATACAAGAAGAGATAGAAGACATGTCTTGTGTTCCCTATGCCAATATTGTTGGGATTTTGATGTATGCTATGTTCTACACTAGACTATACTTTCCCATGCAGTGGGAGTTTTGAGTAGGTATATCTCAAAACTAGGGAATGAACATTGAACAATTGTAAATAGGGTCTTCAGATATTTGCATGGCACTTTAGATTATGCAATTTGATACTGAGGAAGACTTGGAGCTCAAAGGGAGATATATATAAAGGGATTTTTTGATGTAGACTAGGTTGGAGATCTTGATTGTAGAATATTTTCAAGTGGTTATGTTCTTAACTTATTTGGTGGAGCAATTAGTTGGATGAGCAAGAGGAATGCTATAGTTGCATTGTCAACTATAGATGTTGAGTACAAGGCAACCACTCATGGATGTAAGGAAGCTATATGGTTGAAAACATTGTGTTCATGTATTGGTTTTTATCAAAAAACAATGAGAATAGGTTGTGACAACTCAAGTGTGATTTTCATGGAAAAGAACCCTACTTACCATTCCAAGACAAAGCATATTGATGCACATTACCATTTGTTAGAGACTTGGTTGAACATAACAAAGTATTGTTGGAAAAGGTTGATACATTTAAGAATGTTCCAAATTCATTGGCAAAGTCTATTATAATTGAAACGTTCTCTTGGTGTAGAGAATCAATGGGCATTGCTACCCATAGCTGGTGATTATATGAATGTTTTCCCTTGCCCTTGTAAGGTACCATATCTATTATAATAGCTAAAAACATAAATATTGCAGAGAATAACAACGGCACAACACAATAGATGAAACCACAACACCAAAATAATACCTTTTTTGATAGGAAACAATGTTCACTTGCCTCTTCGAGGGGGAAACCTCCAACAAAAAAGCACTCTATTACAATAATTCTCAAGACAAAACTTCTCGTACCCTCTACTCCTATTTATACTAAATCTATCTACCCAAAAGAACAATCTAGAGGAAGATCATTCTAGAAGCGGAAGCTTCTATTAGGTCTTCTTACATTTGACTTATTCTTCCTTATTGTTAGGCCTTATTAATATTGGCCTTTATTACATGGAAATATATTATTCTACTTACGTGAGGGGTTAGGGGGGTTAGGTCCCTAAAATTCCCTCCCCCTTGAAGAATAGCCTTGTCCTCAAGGCTTGAGATGAGGAAATTATTGTAGAATGGTGGCCGACTCCCAAGTGGCGTCTTCTGGATTTGTATCTTTCCACTAGACTAACACTCCCTTGATGGTGTGCTGATGAAGACAATGCTCTCGCTGGTCCAAGACTGCTTGTGGCTGCAACCAAATGGAACCTTCTTCATCCAACTCAGGGAGACTAGTTTGAGTTTGTCACTTAGTTCCAATCACCTTCTTTAAGCAGGAGACATGAAAAACAGGATGGAGCTAAGAATGATTAGGTAGAGCTAGCTGGTAGGCCATAGATCCTACTCACTTGAGCACGACATAAGGACCATAAATTTTTGGAGCAAGTTTCTGACAATGTTCATCTTTGAGTGAAGTCTGCTTATAAGGTTGCAGTTGAAGAAACAAATGGTCCCCTTCAACAAATTGACGTTCGAAACAACCTTGATATGCTTGTTACTTCATGCGATTATGAGCCATGACCAAATTGTCTTTGTGGGAACGAAGAATAGCCTCTCGGACAGTAAGATTTTTCTCAACCTCCCGAACCTTCGAAACCCCTAGCATGTATGAGAGAATTGATGGTGGCCTTTGTTCGACAACACATGTATTCCAACAGAGGACGAACACCTTCAATAACCACTCACACAACCAGATCAAAGATCAACACACCGATGTTTTGATGTGGTAAAACCCCTACGGGGAAAAATCCACGGCCCCAACCAACGCGACCACTTGGAGTAGTTTATTAATGCAAAAGAAAAATATTACAAAGAGATTTTACAAGAGAGTTTCTCACAATCGATCATCGACAAATATCCTCCATGCTTAAATAGAGATCATTGACCAATCGGGTGTTAAGCCACAGATCAATGGCCGTTAAGATCGAGGAGAATATGAATCATCAAATCACTCTATGTCGGGAACATATCACGACCGTCGGATTTCCTAACTACAAATGCATACTAATACATACTAAAGAAACACACTAATAAACACACTTTTACCTAACGACACATTAGACCAAGTAGATATTAATTACTCCTAAGTGTCTAAATATCCTAACATCCCGCCTTAAGAACAACTTGGGATAGGATTGAAGGATTTACAATAGTGACACAATAGGAGAAGGAAGGAGGCATTAGAGCCCATCCCCCCTTAATGACAACTTCCTGGACTCCTAACATAGATCGAAGTTTGGAAAACTTCGCTTCTGTAAGAGACTTTGTGAAAATGTCTGCAACTTGATCTTCTTTAGGGCAAAAGAGCACTTCAATAACTTGATCATGAATGAGCTTTCTGATAAAGTGCAAGTGTAGCTTGATGTGCTTGCTGCGCTAATGTTGAACTGGGTCTTTGGCGAGCTTGATGGCACTCTGATTATCGCACCAAAGGCTGGTCAGATGCTGCTGCTCAAATCCAAACTCTGAAAGGATCTGTCGAAGCCACAAGGGTTCCTGACTTGCATTTACCACTACTCAGTACTCTGCTTCTGCTGAAGAAAGTGAAATAGCATGTTGTTTCTTACAAGCCCAAGTGACAGGTCCTGAACCAAGGCTGAAAACATAACCTGCAGTAGACTTTCGATCATCAGAGTTGCCAACCCAATCTTAATCAGTGAAACCAACCAATAAAGGAGTCCCCCTTGAACTATAATGTATCTCGAACTGAACTGTACCATAGACATAATGAAGTATCCTTTTAGCTGCTTTCCAATAGCTTTCATGGGGTGTTTGCATATACCAAGCAACAAGACCAACAACAAAGGAAAGATCAAGAAGGGAATGGGTCAAGTATAAGAGGCTACCAACTAACTAACGGTACAGGGTGGCATCAACTTCAGGAGAAGTACATGTGGCAGTAAGCTTGACTCCAGAATGGAAGGGAGAATGGGCTGGTTTACAATCATCCATGTGAAAGCAACGAAGAAGGTCACAAGCATACTTAGATTGGGAAAGAAAAATTCCTTCATTGGTTTGAAAAACTTGGAGGCCGAGGAAATAGTGCAAAAATCCCAAGTCTGTCATTTCAAATTTCTTCTTAAGACTGATTTTCACATGGTTTAAAAGTTTTGAGTCACTACCAGTAAGGATAAGGTCATCAACATAAAGGACAAGGATTATGAGATGGCTTCCTACTTTCTTGGTATACACATTAGGATCATAATGCCATCTAGAGAATTCAGTGTCAATAAGATAGCTGTCCATTTTGGCATACCAAACTTGGGTAGCTTGCTTAAGACCATAAAGAGATTTCTTAAGGTGACAAGCAAGGCTAGAGTCATTTTGGACATAGCCAGGAGGTTGTTCCATTTAGATTTCTTCTTGCAAATCTCCATGCAAGAAGGTAGATTTAACATCCATCCGATGGACCTCCCATTTATGTGAGGCAACAAGCGCAAGAACAAGGCAGATGGAATTCATTTTGGCTACAGGGGCAAAGGTTTCATTATAATCAATTCCTTCAACTTGGGGAAATCCTTTGGAAACTAACTAAGTCTTGTGTCTTTCAACACTTCCATCTGATGCATAATTAGTTATGTAGACCCATTTACATCTGACAAGTTTTCTTACTTTTGGAAGAGGTACAAGATCCCAAGTATCATTTTCCATTAAAGAACGATACTCTTCATTCATTGATGTATCCCAATCTGGATGACCTGAAGCTTCTGCAAATGTCTCTGGATCATGAGTATCTAAAACTTGAAGAAAAAGAGAAGAGGCTCGCTGGAACTGTGAACGTGTTCGACACTGATCTGAAGGATCACCGACAAGACCACCAGTTGCTTCTCGGGTTGAATGAACTCATCTAGCAAGCGGTGGAACTAGTGCTGGTTCAGGTTCAAAGGACTCATATGGAGGAAGGTGAGAAGGCGAAGGTGGATTTTCATTCTCACTGTCATCATCTGAAGAAGAAACTAGAATAGGAACATAAGAAGGCACAAACACCGAAGATGGCTAACAGGCCGAAGAAGGCACAATCGTCGAATTAGGCTCGTAGGCAAAGAGACTTTCATCAAATTTAACATCTCTTCTAATAATAATTTCATTACAATGTGGTTGAATAAGTCTATAACCTTTGATGTCTTCAGAATAACCAACAAATATACACTTCTCACTTTTAGGCTACAATGCTTTCCTTTTCTCATTAGGAATGTGAGCCCATGCTATACTGCCAAATACACGGAAGTGACTTACATCTGGTTTAATTTTCCTCCAGGCTTCTTTCAGTGTTATATTTTTAAGAGCCTTTGTGGGAGTGCGATTGACTATGTAATTTGCACAGTTGATTACTTCCACCCAATACTTTAAACTTAATCCCTTAGATTGGATCATACAATTAGCCATTTCTTTTAATGTGCGGTTCTTTCTCTTAGCAACACCATTTGGTTGTGGTGTATATGAAACATTGTGTTGCATTTGGATGCCATGTGTAGTGCAATAGCTTGTAAAATTATTGTTCACATATTTGCCTCCATTATCTGTTCTTAACTTTTGAATTTGATGTCCAGATTGCTTTTCTACAAGGGCCTTGTAGGCCAAAAACTTGTCAAAAACTTCGCTCTTAAGTTTTAAGAAGTAAACCCAAGTACGTTTGGAAAAATCATCAATGAAAGTTAAGAAATACTTGCATCCATAAAAAGGAGAAGAAAGTGTACCACATAAATCACTGTGAACAAGCTGCAAAGGCCCTGAGGCGTGCCAAAATGCACGTTTTGTTGGAGCATAATCCTAACTTACATTAGTTTATACCTAGATTAGACTCCTAGATCTTGGTTAATACATTCATTTACAATTTATTTCACCTAATTTGGCCACATAGAGAAGAAGGGCGCCTCATCCCTAGATTTTAGGGAAAATTGCTAATTTTAGATCAAGACTCAACTCTCGGTTCTTAATTTTCTTGACTTTTCTTGATTTATTCCAAATCCCCCATGCAAAACTCATCTATTATTGGGGAATGCACACCTCCTCTTTGAGTGAGAGATTTATTCCTTAATTAATGATTTTTGCCGTTACTATTATTAGTAACTACTATTTCGGGTCAGTTAAGTGAGTTGGAACTGCTTCTCTTGTTAGTTAAGTGAGCTTAAGTGAGCTAATGCGCATCACTTAACTCTTGTGGAGATTCATGAGTGTGTGACATGTATCTTTAGTGGTCTAGGTCGAACTATGTGGTCTCCCTTAGCTTATGACACCTATTTTAGCTATTTATAGCTTTTTTTGACTAGAGTTTCTATGTTGGAAATTCTATATATTCACCTCCTCTCTTATTTTTTGAGTATGGTTGCTCATGTATATTCATTTTTGATTAATATAATTCTCTGATTTATGGATCAAAAACTTTCTCTCATCTTTTGAATATCAACAAATTGTTTGTGTTCAATTTAACTAGAATTCTAGATCTATCGGGGTTTCTGCAGGAACTCTACACATTTGTCAAAACTGTCCCGATGATGTTTCCCAAGAACACAACTGACACAAACACCATTTATGCATGAAACAATAGGAAGACCAGTCACCATCTGTTGATTACATAGTTGCTGCAATGAGCGATAGTTTAGATGACCAAACCGCTCATGCCAAAGTTTGCTCAAGTCATCGCTGTGAGCAACAAAAACTGATGAAAAACATGTTAACCCAAAGTTGTCAAACTTGTACAACCTGATAATATCATCAACAATTCCAGTTGCAACAACATGCTTAGGATTTTTTAGATCCTTGATTACAACTTGGTGAGGTGAAAACTCTATGGTTTTACCTTCACCTGAATGAGTGATTTGATATACTGATAGAAGGTTACAAGAAAGACTTGGAACACATAATACATCATTGAAATGACCATTATCTACTTGAATTATTCCAGATCCTACAACACTAAGAGATCTATCATCACCAACAAATATTTTCTTGGTGTTACGTTCATTTAGAGCAGAAAATATGTCTTTATCCTTAGCCATATGATAAGATGTTCCAGAATCAATAAGCCACTCATCAAAAGAAGAAGTAGAAGTTGTATTGAAGGAGAAACCAGAAGCGGAAAGTGCATGTCCATGAGAAGAAGAAGAAGAAGTAGAATCAATACTAATGTTGTGCTTCTTCATCGCTGCTTCTAAAACTACCATCTTCTTGAAACATTTGGACTCATCATGACTATCTTTATCACAAAAGTTGCAATGTTTGTCAATCTTCTTATTTTTATATTTTGCTCCTTTGTCACCATTAGGAGCTGAAGCTATCTGAGTGGGTTTGGTACCCTTATGTTTCTTGTTATTGTAGCGAGGATGTTGCTTCTTGGGATACTTGGGTTTATCTTTCTGTTGGTCAACTAAGACTTTGTTGGAGATACCTGCAGTGATGATCACTCCAAGTTGTACAAGCTTATCTTCCTCTCTAATCAAAGAAACACAAAATGACTCAAGTGTGGGTTTTTGATAAGCTTTCCCTAGAGCCTCTCTCATGGCATAAAAGGTAGATACAAACATGGAATATTCACTACCTAGCTTAGAAAGAATAATATAGATGCAACACTCTTCCTCCATTTTTATCTCACATTCTTTACATAAAATTATGAGTGTTTTAAACTTAGATAGATAGTCTCCAAGGAAAGAAAAATCACTTGGACTTAAGGTCAATACTTGATTTTCTAACTGTTGTGCTCAAATAATATTGAGTTTACCAAACACAGATTCAATCTTTTCCCAAGCTTCTTCGGGGTCATCAATTTCTTTAAGGTGGAACCTTAAATCACAAGAGATGAAAATTCTGATTAGTCCACGTGCTTCATCACTCCTATTAGCCCATTTGAATTTCTTATCATCATCAGTGGGTGATTTTTTCTTTCCCAAGGTAATTCGGTACAATCTTTTACTTCTTAGTAAATCTTCCATATGAGATTTCCATTGGAAGTAGTTGGTGTTAGTAAGCAAAAGATTACTGGAAGAAGCCATATTAAATCTGTAGATAATGTGAATTTAAAAACTAAAACTAATGATCTAGATGGAAAGATCTCAAAAAATTATGCGGTTTAAAAAAAAACGACACTAAAAATGGACTTCGGATGTGAAAGTTATGCCCTTTTTAAAAATGACATAACCGGTAACCAAAGGACCACGTGGTGGTGTAAGTTGTTTTATGAAGTGACCCACTTTTATAAAGAGAAGTGGCGACCACTTTTACAATGAAGTTACTTTATAAAAGAAAAATTGCATGCAAAATAAATAACTCTAAGATAAAATATTAAAGCTACTTATAGTGATTCACTTTTATACTTGAAGTGAAATACACTTTACAATTTGAGCATGATTTTTTTTTTCAAAAAAAAGTAACAAAAGAGAGACTTGAACTCAATACCTCTTACTTAATAGACAACTTTTAACCAAATGGTCTAGAAAAACACATTGTATTGTTTAACAGGAGGATTTGGATTGTTGTTGTTGAAGACGGCCTTGGAGAGTGTGCTAAAAAAAACTCTCCTCACACAAGAAAAAAATTTCGCTTCTCGATGACAACAAGGGTTAGATCTCGGTTAGCTTACCGGAAGATGCACCTTTTCCTATATGTTTCTGATTTTTCGAGATCGCACAGGGCGCGGGGAAAAGAGCATACACAGATCTAAAAGAGTAGCAACCCAAAAATAAATAATATAAAACCGAAATAAAACCAAAATAATACTCTGCAAAAATTAAAAAAATGCGTATTCAGGCTTTATACCTCAGGATCTGACTGAAATGGTCGTATCTTGGGCAAACAAAAACCTTTTCGTGTGAGATGAAAAGTGTTCCTAACTGAAACGAGTTCTCCGAACTTAATGGAACAGTCCTCTCAGCCCAGAAATGTACGAAAATGATAGAAAATGGAGATGAGGCAACTCGGGTTCACGATATCGATCTACAACAAGAGCGGGTCTTCAAATAGGCTCTGATACGATGTTCGACAACACATGTATTCCAACAAAGGACAAACACCTTCAATAACCACTCACACATTCAGATCAAACATCAACACACCGATGTTTTGACGTGGTAAAACCCCTATGGGGAAACATCCACGACCCCAACCAATGCGGCCACTTGGAGCAGTTTATTAGTGCAAAAGAAAAAGACTACATAGAGATTTTACAAGAGAGTTTCTCACAATCAATCATCATAAAATGACCCTCCATGCTCTTTAAATAGAGATCATGGACCAATCATGTGTTAAGACACAAATTAATGGTTGTTAAGATCGAGGAGAATATGAACCATCAGATCACCCTATGTCAGGAACATATTGTGACCGTCAGATTTGCTAACTACAAATGCATACTAATGCATACTAAAGAAACACACTTTTACCTAACGACACATTAGACCAATTAGATCTTAACTAACTCCTATGTGTCTAAATATCCTAACAACTTTTGGCCATATACTACTTCAAAAGGAGTCATGCGAGTATTTGTATGGTAAGATGTGTTGTACCACCATTCAACTAGGGGTAACCACTGAGCGCACCGATTTTTCCTCTCACATGAAAAACACCTCAAATATGTTTCCAAACACTTGTTGACAACTTCTGTTTGGCCATCCGTCTGGGGTTGATAGGCTGTGATGAGATGCAATTGGGTGCCCTGTAGCTTGAACAATTCTTGCCAAAAATTGCTAGTGAAAGTGGGATCTTTGTTAGAGATAATAGAGTGAAGCATGCCATGAAGCTTGAAGATATTATCCACGAAGATTTGAGCCACTGTGGATGCTGTGAATGGGTGTTGAAGAGCACATAAATGAGCATATTTGGAAAGATGATCGACGACCACCATGATGACTGAATTATTGTCTGATTTAGGTAATCCAACAATGAAATCCATATAAATATCTCTCCAAATAGTAGGGGGGATCAGAAGCGGTTGGAGTGTGCCCATAGCTTTGACTATTTCTCCCTTGTTGCATTGACAAACCTCACATTTAGCCATAAAGGTGCGGAAGTTCTGTTTCATACCATCCCAAAGAAAATAAATTTTGACCCGTTCATAGATTTTGGTAAACCCTGAATGCCCAACTACGGGGGAAGCATGAAGTTCAGAAAGCGCCATGGATTTAAGTTATGATTTTTTGCATAAATACAAACGACCTTTGTAGTGAAGCTCTTCATTGTGCCAAGAGTACCTTGGAGAAGCTGGAGAATTGTGTTGCAATTGGTGGATCATGCTAGAAATTTTTGGGTCTTGCAGTAATTCCCGACGAACAACTTGGAGCCAATTTGGTATAATGAATGAGAGGGAGAAAATGGACCTGTCTTCTTCATACTTCTGGTAAAGAGCATCTGCAACTACATTTTCCTTTCCCTTCTTGTAAATGATCTCATAATCATATCCAAATAGCTTGGTCACCCATTTTTGTTGCTCCGGTGATGAAATTCGTTATTCCATAAAATATTTGAGACTCTGATGATCAATTTTAATTTGGAAGAATTGTCCCAATAAATAAGGATGCCAGATATCCACAACATGCAGAATAACTAACATTTCCTTTTCATGAATGGATTGGCCCAAATGTCTCTCTGAAAGTTGTTTGCTAGTGAAGGCCAAAGGCATGCCATCTTGCATGAGGATGGCCCCAATTCCTTTCCTGGAAGCATCACATTCCAACACAAAAGTCTTTTTGAAGTTTGGAAGTGCTAGGACAAGGGTTGAGTAGATAGAATATTTCGAGGTTTGGAAGGAGTGATCAACAACTGGAGTCCAAGTGAAAGCATTATTTTTAAGGACAACGATGAGAGGAGATGCAATTTTTCCATAATTTTGAATAAACTTTCGATAATAGCCCGTTAAACCCAGAAAACCACGCAAACTCTTAAGATTTTTAGGGTGAGGCCAATCCTGCATAGCTTCAATTTTCTTAGGATCCACTTGTACGCCATCCTTGCCTACAATATGACCTAGGTACTCCACTTCTAAGGCTCCAAAGGCACATTGAGTTTGTTTGAGGAAAAGTTGGTGCTTAGAGATTAGATGGAGAACTTGATCCACATGGGAGAGATGGGATGTCCAATGTTAGGCGGAAATATTGTCATTTAATTCCGTTGTAGTACTTGCCCAACTATTTAATTTGTCAATTTGAGGTTCGTAGGCTTACGAAGCACACACACTATATATGCAGGACTGAAGTAGAAGTAATCTAATCTAAATTGTTGAAATGAAATTAATCTAGGAAAGCATTGAAACACTAACTAGGAAAGCAGGAAATTAATCTAAGAAAATAATACAACATGTGAAGAGTTGAATAACAAAAAGACATATGTGAACTCACACAATAAATCAATCTCAAATTATATTACAAGAATCAAATGACAAAGTATGAAAGAATCAAAGCTAAGAATCCCCTTCTCCTAATTACAAGACTAAATTATGAAATACATCCCCCTTCATGAAGAGAGAGCACTCTCTTATATACATGAAAGTCATAATTACAGATCCACTATTCTCTCAACTTATTCCTTCAAATCCTCCACAAATATCTTGGATAACATATCCTATCTAGATCTCCATGATCTCCTCCTTGAAGTTAGCTTAAATGATTATCTTCAAATCTCTTTCAAATCTTCAAAGTTTGAAGATGTAATTCGAATTTGAGGATAGGTGGTGAATTTTGACTTTGTTGAAATCTTCAAATATGCCTGCACACATCATCAAACTCATCCAACCTTGATATATAATGAAAATAT
>ML824396.1:0-11337 GCA_009831015.1 Picea engelmannii | reverse complement strand
CCTTCAATGGAACTTCTACTTCTTCTTCTGAAGAGTGGCTTATTGATTCTAGAGCATATTATCATATGGCTAAGGATAAAGACATATTTTTTTCTCTAAATTAATGTAACACCAAGAAAATATTTGTTGGTGATGATAAATCTGTTAGTGTTGTAGGATCTGGAATAGTTCAAGTAGATAATGGTCATTTCAATGGTGTATTATGTGTTCCAAGTCTTTCTTGTAACCTTCTATCGGTATATCAAATTACTAATTTAGGTGAAGGTAAAACCATAGAGTTTTCACCTCACTAAGTTGTAATCAAGGATCTAAAAGATCCTAAGCATGTTCTTGCAACTGGAATTGCTGATGATATTACCAGGTTGTACAAGTTTGACAACTGTGGGTCATCATCTTTTCCATTAGTTTTTGTTGCTCATAGCGATGACTTGAGCAAACTTTGGCATGAGCGGTTTGGTCATCTAAACTATCGCTCATTGCAACAACTATGTAATCGACAGATGGTGACTGGTCTTCCTCTTGTTTCATGCATATATGGTGTTTGTGTCAGATGTGTTCTTAACAAACATCATCATGACAATTTTGACAAATGTGCGTCTTGGCACGCCTCAGGCACTTTGCAGCTTGTTCACAGTGACTTGTGTGGTCCAATTTCTTCTCCTTATTTTTCTGGGTGTAAGTATTTCTTAAGTTTCATTGATGTCTTTTCCAGATGTACTTGGGTTTACTTTTTAAAACTTAAGAGCATATTTTTTGACAATTTTCTAGCCTAGAAGGCCCTTGTAGAAAAGCAATCTTGAAATCAAATTCAAAGGTTAAGAACAGATAATGGAGGTGAATATGTGAACAATAATTTTAAAGGTTGCTGCACTACACAGGGCATCCAAATGTAACGCATTGTTCCATATACACCACAAGAAAATGGTGTTGCTGAGAGAAAGAATCACACATTAAAAGAAATGGCCAATTATATGATCCAATCTTATGGATTAAGTGTAAAGTATTGGGTGGAAGCCATCAACTTTGCAAATTACATAGTAAATCACACTCCCACAAAGGATCTTAAAAATATAACACCGAAAGAAGCTTGTACTAAAATTAAACTAGATGTAAGTCACTTCCGTGTATTTGGCAATATAGCATGGGCTCACATTCCCAATGAGAAAAGGAAAGCATTGCAACCTAAAAGTGAGAAGTGTATATTTGTTGGTTATTATGAAGATGTCAAAGGTTATAGACTTCTTCTACCACATCATAATGAAATTATTATTAGAAGAGATGTTAAATTTGATGAAAATTTCTTGGCCTGTGAGCCTAATTTGACATTTGTACCTTCTTCGCGCTATGATTGTGCCTTCTTCTGTTCCTACTTTGGTTTATTCTTCAGATGAAGACATGAGGATGAAAATCCACCTCTGCGTACTCACCTTCCTCTAGATGAGTATATTTGAACCTGAACCAACACCGTCGCTTCCTAGATGGGTCTGTTCTTCTCTTTTGGCTCAAGTTTCGGAGACTCATGATCCAGAGATATTTGCAGAAGCTTCAGGTCATCCAGATTGGGATACAACAATGAATGAAGAGTATCATTCTTTAATGGAAAACGATACTTGGGATGTTGTACCTCTTCCAAAAGGAAGAAAACTTGTCATATGTAAATGGGTGTACATAACAAAGTATGCATCAGATGGAAGTGTTGAAGGACACAAGGCTCGGTTAGTTGCCAAAGGATTTTCCCAAGTTGAAGGAATTGACTATAATGAAACCTTTGCCCCTGTAGCCAAAATGAATTCCATCTGCCTTGTTCTTGCCCTTGTTGCCTCACATAAATTGGAGGTCCATCGGATGGATGTTAAATCCGTCTTCTTGCATGGGGATTTGAAAGAAGAAATCTACATGGAACATCCTCTTGGCTATGTCCATAATGACTTTAGCCTTGTTTGTCGCCTTAAGAAATCTCTTTATGGTCTTAGGCAAGCTCCCCGAGCTTGTTATGCCAAAATGGACAACTTTCTTATTGACACTGGATTTTCTAGATGCCATTCTGATCCTAATGTCTATACCAAGAAAGTATGAAGCCATCTCATAATCCTTGTCCTTTATGTTGATGACCTTATCCTTACTGGAAATGACTCAAAACTTTTAAACCACGTGAAAACCAACCTTAAGAAGAAATTTGAAATGATAGACTTTGGCTTTTTGCACTATTTCCTTGGCCCCCAAGTTTTGCAAACCAATGAAGGAATTTTTCTTTCCCAGTCTAAGTATGATTGTGACCTTCTTCGTTGATTTTACATGGAAGATTGTAAACTAACCCCTTCTCCCTTCCAGTCTGGAGTCAAGCTTCCTTCCACTTGTAGTTCTCCCGAAGTTGATGCCACCTTGTACCGTCAGTTAGTTGGTAGCCTCTTATACTTGACTCATACATGTCTTGATCTTTCCTTTGTTGTTGGTCTTATTTCCCGGTATACACAAACACCCCATGAAATTCATTGGAAAGCAACTAAAAGGATACTTTGATATGTCTGAGGTACAATTCAGTTTGGTATCCATTACAATTCATAGGGGACTCTTTTATTGGTTGGTTTCATTGATTCAAATACGATTGATGACCCTGATGATCAAAAGTCTACTGTAGGTTATGTTTTCAACCTTGGCTTAGGACCTATCGCTTGGGCCTGTAAGAAACAACATGCTATTGCACTTTCTTCAGCTGAAGCAGAGTATGGAGCAACGGTAAATGCAAGTCAGGAAAACTTGTGGCTTCGACAAATCCTTTCAGAGTTTGGATTCTAGCAGCAACATCAGACTAGCCTTTGGTGTGACAATCAAAGTGCCATCAAGCTCGCCAAAGACCTAGTTCAACATCAACACAACAAACACATCAAGATACACATGCACTTCATAATAAATCTTATTCATGATCAAGTTATTGAAGTGCTCTTTTTCCTTACAGAAGATCAATTTGCAGACATTTTCACAAAGTCTCTTACAGAAGGGAAGTTTTCCAAACTTCGATCTATGTTAGGAGTTCAAGAAGTTGTCATTAAGGGGGGATAGGCTCTAATGCCTCCTTTTTTCTCCTATTGTGTCACTATTGTAAATATTTCAATCCTATCCATAGTTTTTCTTAAGGGGGGATGTTAGGGTATCTAGACACATAGGAGTTAGTTAAGATATACTTGGCCTAATGTGTCATTAGGTAAAAGTGTGTTTCTTTAGTATGCATTTGTAGTTAGGAAATATGACGGTCACGATATGTTCCCGACATAGAGTGATCTGACAATTCATATTCTCCTCGATCTTAATGGCTACATTGATTCATGGCTTAACAGTCGATTGGTCCATTATCTCTATTTAAAGATCATGGAGGGTCATTTGCCAATGATCGATTGTGAGAAACTCTCTTGTAAAATCTCTCTGTAATATTTTTCTTTTGCATTAATAAACTACTCCAAGTGGCCGCATTGGCTGGGGCCATGGATGTTTCCACGTAGGGGTTTTACCATGTCAAAACATTGGCGTGTTGATCTTTGATATGGTTGTGTGAGTGGTTACTGAAGGTTTTCGTCCTCTGTTGGAATACCTATGTTGTCGAACATCTTGAGTACCATGAACACATGAGAGAAATAGGGGATGGTACTAGGACACATAACACCCACTTTGAACAATTCATGCATAATTTTCTCAATTTCATTCTTTTGGGCAAAGGGAAGACGATAAAGGAGAATATTGGGAGGAAGAATGCTCAGCATGAGAGAAATGGAATGATCATGAACTGCATAGGAAGGGGGAAGTTCTTTGGGAGTGGTAAAAACAACTTGGTGGTGGGAGAGGATAGATTGGAGGTCGGGACACACAGAGGGTGTCTCAATAACATGAATGGAGTGGAGTTGTGAAATAATTCCAGAATGACCCTTTTTAAGGAGATTTTCCATGCGATGGGAACTAATGATCTTAGGGGAGCATGTTGTGATGCCTTGGAATTTATATTGTTGTCCCTCCTCTTGGAATTGCATGGTTAAGTCCTTAAAATCCATGAGAATGGGGCTGAGAGTGTGTAACCATTTGACACCAGGAACAATGTCACAACCACTCATGTCAATAGAAAACATATGGGATTTCAAGTGATACTCACCAATTTGGAGCCACACATTTTCATAACGTCCCCCACATTTCATGGAGCCTCCATTGGCAATCATGATTTAAAAATTAATGACAGCATAGATGTAACAATTGACTTCTTGGGAAATGCGACAATGAATAAAATTATGGGTGCTACCACTATCCACAAGGATGAAGACTTTCCTATTTTTAATGTAACCAATTAATTTGAGGATTTGGGGAGCAAAGAAGCCAGTGAGGGAATTAAGTGAAAACACCGATTCAACTTCTAGTGGATCAGAGGGTGGGGTCAGATCAAATGGCGGTGGTAGCTTATCCACAGGTGAAACAACAACCTCTTCTTCATAAACATCTTCAATCATGGCCATAAAAATATTATGTTCCCTACACTTGTGCCCTGGAAAATATTTGTCATCACAATTATAACAAAGACCCTTTAGTTGGCATTCAACGATTTTGTCCCTGCTTAATTTATGGATCTTGAGGGGGGTTGTAGGAGGGGTGGAATGGGTGGTTTTAGGACGAGGAGGAAAGGATGGATTGCGGATTTGGGAGGAGTAGCTTCCAACCAAGTTCGGGGGCGTTGCATGAGAACATGGGCACAAATTTCATCTTTTAGGCCACTGATAAGGTATTGCCTAAAGAAAGCATCTAACATGCCCTTTGTTCTGAAAGCCAAGTGCTCAAATTCTGCGATAAAGTCTTCCACTATCCCATACTCCTTCAACTTGGTCAAATGAACTAAATGGTGGGTATCATAGTCAAAGTGGTCATAAAGCTCTACAACAAACTGTGTCCAAGCAACATACCCTTGGCGTGATTTTTTACGCCATTGCCACCATTGCCAAGGTTCTAGATCCATATTGAGGATACCATAACAAAGCTTGGCTAAATCATTAGTAACGCCATGTAAAGAGAAATAATGTTCCATTTGAGTGACCCAGCTTGTGGGATCCGAACCATCAAATTTATTCACCTCAATTCTGGGAAGGCATAGGTCTCAAGGAAGGTGGGTAGTATGAGGACCTTGGTAATGGGAAGAGTCATGGTCTTCCTGATAAGATGATTGTTCAGAAGTGGAAGAGTTCGGGGAACGACCCGTCAATTGGTCAAGTATGGCTTTGATGTATTTGATGTCTTAGATGTGGGCACAATGGTCTTGGAGGGTTTGAATAGTGAGAGCGAGCTAATGTTAGAATTGATATTCTGGATGTCCACCTTGTTCTGGAGGTTTTCAAACACCAATGCATTGAGTTCTTGGGTGCCGGTGGTGGCCATTTGGAAAAATGGTCAGGAAAATGGGATGAGGGGTAAGAAGGGGGACAAAAGGGGTGGGTGGGACCACTAAGAAGAAGGGTGTCAAGTGTTAGGTACCATGACGATCAAGGAGAAAAGGGGAATCCAATGGGATAGGGGAAAAATAAGGGTGCCAGAAAAGGGGTCAGGTCCACAATTTTTTTTATTTTTTATGAAAAATGATAGGTACCATGAGAATCGGGGTGGTGAGAGGAATCCAATGGGATAGGTCCAAAACAAGTGTGTCGAAAATACCGCTATACTTTTTTTTTTATGCATGCAGAGTTATACTCCGATCTGAATAATACTGCAGTGTTGAAAGGCCCAAATTCTTTACAGGAAAAAATGTGCAGTAATTTCGCACCAGAATGCAAGAGGTAAAGTTGCACGCCAATAGATCTTGTATGTTCTATGTTTGTTTTCATCCCCAGGGTTAGGGTATTCAAGGTTCCTAAAAACAAGGTTTTTCCCTGTGCTATATCTCTCTGATATAAGTGCGGGGTCCAACAATAATACTCGGCCCAATATCTCAGGGCACCAACTAAGGAGGCTAGACTCTGCCCTTAGTCGTACTACTCGAATACCCATGTACTAGAGAGTATCTTCCCGAGTGTTGTTTTCGGTTGCACTATAACAGTCAGGTGGTCGATTGGTTGATCTATGGAGGGCTTCAAGATATCTAGGCTGATCCATATACAGGTGTTGTCCGATGCACTAGTACTTGAAGGGGTACCAACAAGAGTTACAAGGGTGGCCAACAATGTGTGCTTAAGTACCACTTGTAGTTCCTGTGTGTATGCTTCCCCGATCGCAGATTTATGTGTTGAATGACAGATCTCTCTAGCTTTAATACGCCGGAATATGTCTCTACCTTGAAAAAATAACCCACAATTTTTTTCCAAAGAAAGTGCTTTGATACCACTTGTAAGGTACTAGATCTATTATAATAGCTGGAAATAAAAATATTGCAGAGAATAATAGCGAAACAACACAACAGGTGAAACCAAAACACCAAAATAATACCTTTATTGATAGGAAACATGTTCACTTGCCTCTTCTAGGGGGCAACCTCCAGCAGAGCAACGCTCTATTACAATAATTCGCAAGACAAAACTTCTCATACCCTCTAGTCCTATTTATACTAAATCTATCTACCCAAAAGAACAATCTAGAGGAAGATCCTTCTAGAAGCAGAAGCTTCTATTAGGTCTTCTTACATTTGACTTATTCTTCCTTATTGCTATGCCTTATTAATATTGGCCTTTATTACATGGAAACATATTATTCTACCTACGTGAGGGGTTAGGGAGGTTAGGTTCCTAACAACCCTCTTTTTGAATAGAAAACAACAAGTGGGAGAATGTTGAACATGTGTAGTATTCTAGAGAAAATGGGGTCTAGGGGGGTTGTGAGTCCCTCAGACTGGGGGGCATAGAGCCTTAAAGAATTTTTTTTGGTCTGTTTTTGGTCCATTTTGTGCTTTTTTGGCCAATGGTTTTTCAATCCATTGTAAATTAATTTTGGTTAAGGAATTAGGGTTGTAATCTAATCTGAGTAAATGGATAAGGGTTTTGGATGTTGCAAAGTACCTAAATATTGTATTGTGAATGATGAATTTAATACAAGGAGAAAGAGAGAGGTGTGGCTTTCAAGTTGGTCTGTTTTCTTGATTAAGGGTTTATGGGGTAAATCTTTATGTGTTTTGTGTGTGTGTGCCATTGTTATTCTTAAGTTTTTAGATTATGTTAGTATTGATTTTCTTGCATAGGCTTATCAAACTTTTCATCCTTGATGTATATAAGGAGATAAAGAGGGCTAAAATGCAATAATAATAAGCCAACATAACTATAATTAATATAAAAATAATGAAGGAGGGCTATGGTTAGGGGTTTGACATGTCCCTCCCCTTCAAACAATTGTTTACCTCATTATTAATTAATTGTGATGCTTCTATATGAAGAAGTCATCTTTCCAAGTGACATATTCTATTGGCAAGTTCTTCCAATTAACGAGGTACACGATAATTTCTCAATTTCATAGTTGCTTGATCTATGTTCCAATGATTTTTTCAAGTTCTAGTATGATTTTTCCTCTTGATCTAGCTTTGTAAAAACATTTTGAACTGGGATCTTGCCACTAATTATCTTCTTTAAACAAGAAACATGGAAGACCATAAGTACATATGAATATGAAGGAGAATCGAATATGTAACCCATAATGCTAATCCTCTGCAACACATTATAGGGACCATAATACTTGGATGTTAATTTATTTTTCTTCTTTTATCGCTTGAGGGACATATGTTTGTATGGTTGCAACTTCAAAAATACCCAATCCCTCACTTCAAAGTGTCTTTCAATGCAATCTTGATCTATTTTTATTTTCATCTTGTTTTGAGCTATAACCAAGTTGTCCTTCAATAGTTGGAGAACCTATTGTTGGTGCTCATGCGATCATCCATTGCTTGAACCTTAGGTTTTTCTCTCAAGGGTGATGTTATTAATGGAAGATGATACCCAGAGAGTGCCATAAATATGGACATTTTAGATGAAGTATGGAAGGAAGTGTTATACTACCATTTTGCCAAAGGTAACCATTTGATACATTTTGACTATTTATCATATGCAAAGCAATGGATATAACCTTTCAAACTTTTGTTTGTAATCTCAGTTTGCTCATGCAATTGGGATGGTAAGAGGTGTTGTGAGCCAATTAATTACCCAAACAAGAAAACAAGTCAATGCACAAATTGTCAGTAAAAATTTGGATCGTTAGCACTTAAAATTATCTTGGGATTTCGATGTAGCTTCTGAATTGTTTCCATCAATGTTGCATCCAACGTACTTGCTTTAAATGGACGAGAAAGTGAGAAAAAATGGGCATACTTTGTGAGTTTATCCAACACCAACAAGATGGCATTCTTCCCTTCCAACTTTGGCAAACCTATGATAAAATCCATTGAAACCTCTTCCCAACATTGACTTGGTATGGTTAGAAACTCTAGAAGACCTGGGGTCTTTATTGTCTCTCCTTTGTTATGTGGGTAAACAAAACACTTCACAAAATTTTGAACATTGGTTTTAAGATCTCGCCATAAAAAATGCTTCTTGATCACATGATAAGTTTTTAGAAATCATGAGTGTCCCCCTATAGGAGAAGTGTGCAGTTCTAGAAGGACCTTCTATTTGAGTTTAAAAATATTACAGAAATATACATGATTCTTATACCATAGTGAATACTTATTTGACACAAATTTAACTAATGCACCATGGCATTATTGTAGTTGTTAAACGAGCTACAATGTATTATAATTGCTTCCATTATATCCTTGATTCTTTTACCCAATAAGTTTGTAGAATGGAAACAACACAAAGTAATGCCATGGTTGATTTGAAATGGATCCATTCAAACATTAACTCCTCCAAACTTTGTAAAAAATGAATGCTTGGAAAAGTTTGAAATCAATAATCAACTTGAAGACAAAAAACCAAAAATCCTCAATAAACTGAAACAAATAATCTTGATGGTTGGCATTCCAAGGAAACTCTACAATAAATAACCTTGCTTGATGCAAGAATAACCAAGAGAGATGGAAGATAATTGAAGCTTGGGAAGAAGAAGTTTGGTAGTAGAATAAGAGGGCTTAGAGTGAGAAAATCTACTCAAAGATTGGAGGATGAAGGATATCCTAAGCCCATCCATGAAGAGAAAAATATTGTCCCTTAACCAAATCCATACACAAATATTGCTAGTAAGAATACATAAATCTTTGATGACAATGTATAGCTCACCCTTCATAATAATTTTCCAAGCAAGAAATAAATCTCATAAAATGTTGGTTTTCCCATATGGGTTTCCAAGGTAAAAATCAGTGTTGCCTATGGTGCATTAATTTTTCTGTAATTGATGAATTACTATGTGACTTAGTTCTATTTTTATATGTTTGATTTAGTTTTTGGATAAACTTGTGTGTGCTTCATTCAATAGAAATGTACAACAACATTGTATCCACCATTAACTATTGCTTAGGTCGCTAGAAAACTAATGCACCCCTAGCTCGTCTAACTTGCCCGATGGTTGAATTCTCAATAGAACATTATGCTATTCATTTTCCCTTTGTTTGAATCAATTCTATTAGAGGCCATATGGTTTTCCAACAATTTCTTGATTTTCATTGAGATGGAACATTGAATCACAATAGTGAAATGAGTCCAAATTACCCCAATCATTTTTCCTTCTACCATGTTCTCTAGTGTGTTTTGTTGTGTTGTGTGATCCATTGGTATCTAACATGCAAATAAATAAAATCACCCTTGATCAATGTGTTTGACCTAGATACAACCCAATCCTTCGATCATATGATTGTTAGTTGATTCACTGCATGTAACAACTACATTTCATTTTGATTGGATCATTGTTTAATTGGCATTGACACACAAAGCTGTCATTTGAGTTACTCAAGCAGTTGGTCTTAATGTTTAGAATACTCATACACATTATTTGGCGCTAGGGGATGATATATTTATAATCAGTGGTTTAAGGCCGAGTGAACATGTTTGTTATAATTCTAAGGTATATACACTTTATCAGTTGCTTGTTTTTGAATGGGCAGAGATATAATGATTTGAGTCTTGGGATTATTTGGTTGATCCGAAACCATAAGATATAACCATACTTATCCAAGATTGTACACAATAATCTCACTTATAACCACGTATTTATGGGTATTAAAGGGTATATGGGTTCATGCTTTGCATTTGCAAGATATTTTTATTCATGGCATTGCTCATATTGATAATGTACAATAGGGGTGATGTTAATTACAATGTTGGGATTGATTTTTGTATAGAGTGTGGTAATCCAGTGGTTTTGAGATAGAGTAGCTTGCTCTTTTGTGGGCATTGGTCTGAACATGACAAGCAATTAAACTAAATAATATGAAAATAAAACATTCATTCTAGTTAAAGAGCAACTATTGAAGAGGCGTCATTTCTGCCTATTTGTAGTTTGTAGTTGTAGAGATAAACCGATATAATTTCCTTAGAAGTATTTATGTTGGTGAGATATGTGGGCCATAAGTCCCGTGTTTATAGATTGTCAGATCCCTCTTCCTTCCTTGGAAGTGTATCTGCCACCACGTTTATTTTATTTTTTATTTTATTTTATTTTTTTGGTAGTTAATTTCAAATTCATAGCTTAGCATCATTGTGACCCATTTTTGTCACTCTTTTAAAGATAATTTTTGTTCCAATAAGTACTTTAGACTATTATGATATGTTTTTACCTTGAAGTGTCTTCCTATTACGTAAGGGTGTCATTGTTTAACAACATGTGGTATGGCCAACATTTCCTTCTCATAAATGAGTTTGAGTAAACTCTTTCTTATAAGTTGTCAACTTTCAAAGGTAAGGGGCCTTCCTTCTTGGATTAAAACTACACCAATGCCATGACTCGAGGTGTCACACTCCACAATAAAGGTTTTCATGATGCAAACAATGGCCAAAATAAGAGTTGTACACATGGCCTCCTTAAGTTTCTCAAAAACATGGGTTGAATCTTAAATCCAAGAAAAGGCATCCTTTTTCGATAATGTAATTATAGGTGCTACTATTCAAGCATAGTTCTTGACAAAATTGTGGTAATAACCCGCTAATCCTAAGAATCCGTTAAGGTTATTTAATGTTTTATAAGTTTATCATTCCATAATAAATTTAATTTTGTCATGGTCTACCTCAATGCCCTCATAAGATACAATACAACCCAAATATTCCACTTCCTAAACCCCAAAGGAACTCTTGGAAGGTTATGCATATAGTTGTTTCTCTTCCAATATTTTTAAGGCCATGTCAACATGTTGTACATGCTCTTCCAATGATTTTTGGTAAATTGTTATACCATCAAAAAAGGTGAACAAAA
>ML824395.1:53314-72753 GCA_009831015.1 Picea engelmannii | reverse complement strand
CGCTTCTAGAAGGATCTTCCTCTAGATGCTTCTTTTTAGTATAAATAGAAGTCGAGGGTATGAGAACCCTAGCTTGGATATTATTTTAATAGAGCTCTGCTCAACTGGAGGTTTCCCCCTCGAAGAGGCCTGTGAACATTGCTTTTAGATTCAAAGTACTATTTATGTTGTTATTCTTATATCATTTCAATGTTATTGTGGTGAATGTTCTGGTTATATTGTTGTTATTTTGTCGTTACTAACATTTTATTTATGTTCTACATACATTTTATATCCAGTATATTACAAGTGGTATCAGAATACTTTCCTCGATAGAAAGTGTGGGTTAATTTTTTTTCAGGGTAGAGACATATTCCGGCGTCTTTAAGCCACAGAGATCTATCGTTAAGCACATAAACCCACGGTTGAGGGATTCATACACGTAGGAGATACAAGTGGTACTTAAGAGCGCATCTGTTGTCCACCCTTGTAACCCATGTTGGTACCCCTTCGAGTGGTAGCGCATCAAAAAACACCTGTGTACGGATCGACCTAGATTACTTGAAGCCCTCTTTAGATAAATTGATCGGCCACCTGACTATTATAGTGTCACCGAGAACAACACTTGGGAAGATACTCTCTAGTACTTAGGTAGTCAGGTAGTATGACTAAGGGTACAATCTATCCTCCTTAGTTAGTTCCCTGAGATATTGGGCCAAGTACTACTATTGGACCCCGCACATATATCAGAGAGCTATAGCATAGGGAAAACCCTTGTCTTTAGAACCCTTCAATACCTAACCCTTGGGGATATAAACATAAACAAATTAAAATAGACAAGATCTATTGTCGTGCAACTATGTTCAGTTTGCCAGGTAAATACACATTTCTTTCTGGTTAAGCATTTGGGTATTTCCTCTTTGCAGTATTCTTCAAACTAGACGTAAAAAAAAAAAAAAAAAAGTCTGGAAATATTTTCACCATTATTTTAGCCCTATTCCATTGGATTCATCTCTTCTCCCTTATCACATTCATCCATATCATTTTTTTTCCAAATGTTTTTTACCCTGCGCGCCCCTTTTCAGTTCCCCCATCCTCATGGCCCATACTCGTAGCCAAGACTTGGAAGCTCGCTTCAACACCTTGCAATCTAGTCTCATTGAGACCCAAGAAGAAGTGAAACAACTCAGTGCCAATATTTTCTCCATCAATACAACCATGCAGTCCTCAATGGGCGAAATAAAACAAGACATCACCACCCAACTTGAATCAGTCTTTTCGACACTGTGCACCAAACTGCATATCTCTACAGATAACCCTTCCTCTTCCTCACCTCCACATACTGAAGGTGACCATTCCTCTTATTCCCATACCTTGCAGAACCATCACTTTAAACATGACGTATGCCTTCCACGGGTGGATGTGACCAATGTTGATGGCTCGCACCCGACTAGTTTGGTAACCCAAATGGAACATTACTTCTCTTTATACAACATTACAGATGACTTGGCCAAACTTTGGTATGGTGTTCTCCATCTATATCAAGAACGTTGGCAATGGTGGCAATGGAGAAAAAATTATCGTCAAGGGTATCTTGCTTAGACACAATTTGTGGTAGAGCTTTATAAATGATTTGACACTGACACCAACCATTTGGGCCGTTTGAAAAAGTTGAAACAATCAGAAATAGTGGAAGGCTTTATAGATGCCTTTGAGTGACTGGCTTTTATAACAGAGGGCATGTCTGATGCCTTTTTTCGAGAGTGTTTTATCAGCGGCCTCAAGGATGAAATTTGGGCCCATGTCCTCATGGCTCAGCCTAAGAGTTGGGTGGAGGCTACCAAAAGAGATAAATAAGAACAAAATGTTGTATCTTCTCAAAACCACAAGCATTCCTTCATCCCTTGTCCTAAAACAATAAATCCCACTACCCCCTCTGCTCCACTAAAGATCCAAAAATTGACCTGGGCTGAAATGGTTGAATGCCAACTCAAAGGCCTTTGTTATAACCGTGACGAAAAATATTTCTCGTGCCACAAGTGTAAATAACAAAATCTTTTTATGGCCATCTCCAAGGAGATTTTGGAAAAAGATGAAGAAACCCCCTCTATGTCTAAATCACTCGAATCCACTGACATAACCCCTCCCTCAAACCCTCCCAAAGTAGAACCAGTCATTTCCCTCAATTCTCTCACTGGCTTCTCCACTCCCAAACCCTCAAGATAATTGGTTACATCAAGCATCGGAAGGTCATCATTCTAGTTGATAGTGGAAGCACCCATAATTTTGTTCATTGCCGCATTTCCCAAGAAACACATTGCTACATCCATGCCATCAATAATTTCCAAATCATGATTGCTAATGGTGGCTCCATTAAATTTGGAGGATGTTTTGAAAATGTGCATCTCCAAATTGGTGACTACCAACTGAAATCCCATATGTTTGCTATAGACATGGGGGGTTGTGACATTGTGCTGGGTGAAGACTAGCTAAGGACTTTGGGTCCCATTCTCATGGATTTTAAAGACATAACCATGTAATTCGACCAGGATGGCCACCAATTAAAGTTCCAAGGCATCATCGCCAACTCACTTGAGATCATTAGTTCCCATCGCATGGAAAGTCTGCTCAAAAAGGGTCATTTTGGTGTTATCGCCCAACTCCATGCCATACAGGCAACATAGACACCCTCGATACCACAAGACCTCCAAGCCATCCTTTATAAACATAAATTAGTCTTCTCCACTCCCCAAGGCCTCCCTCCCTCATGTGGTTTTCATGATCATTCCATTCTCCTTGTACCAGGAAGCCTTCCTCCCAATATCCGTCTGTATCATCAACCCTTTTCCCAAAAAAATGAAATTGAGAAAATGGTCCAGGAACTCCTTAATGTAGGCATTGTCTACCCTAGTATGAGCCCCTATTCATCTCCTGTGGTCATGGTACTGAATAAATAAGGTTCTTGGCGAATGTGTCCTGACTTCCATGCCCTCAACAAACTTACCATCAAAGACAAATTCCCCATTCCTGTCATTGATGACCTCTTGGATGAATTGAGTGGTGCCCAATTCTTCACTAAAGTGGATCTTTGTTCGGGCTACCACCAGATACGTATGAAAGAGGTAGATATTCCCAAGACTGCCTTTAGAACTCATGAGGGCCACTATTCTTTTTTGGTCATGCCCTTTGTCTTGTGTAATGCCCCCTCCACCTTCCAAAGCCTCATGAATCATATCTTCCATCCTTTTCTCTGCCATTTTGTATTAGCTTTATTTGATGATATCCTCATCTATAGAAAAACTTGGATGGACCATATTTCTCATGTGGATCGAGTTCTCCATCTACTCTCTCAGCACCGACTTTTCCTGAAACATTCTAAATGTGATTTTGGCACCTCAAAAGTAGAATACTTGGGTCATCTGGTTGGCAAAGATGGCATGAGGGTGGATCCTAAAAATATTGAAGCTACACAAGACTAGACTCACCCAAAGACTCTTAAGAGTTTGTGTGGATTTCTTGGCTTAACAAGGTATTATCGCAAGTTTGTTAAGAATTATGGGAATATTGCAGCACCTCTCACTGCTCTCCTAAAACAGAACTCTTTCACTTGGACTCCAGCCACTGCTCAAGCTTTTTAAACCTTGAATATTGCCATGTGCACCACTCCAGTCCTTTCCTTTCCCAATTTCACACAGACCTTTGTGTTGGAATGTGATGCCTCAGGGAAAGGAATTGGTGTTGTCCTTATGGAAGAGGGTAGATGTTTGGCCTTTACCAACAAGAAACTATCTGAAATAAATCTGGGCAAATCCATATATGAAAAGGAAATGTTGGCTATTCTGCAAGCCATGGATCTGTGGTGTCCTTATCTATTGGGGCAATGGTTCCAAATTAAGACAAACCATCAAAGCCTCAAGTATATTCTGGAACAATGCATTTCCTCCCTAGAATAACAAAAATGGGTGACTAAAATCTTTGGATATGATTATGAGATCATTTATAAGAAAGGAAAAGAGAATTTGGTTGCGGATGCAATTTCCCAAAAATATGAAGATGAAGGATCCCTTTTTTCTCTTTCATTCATTGTACCAGATTGGATCCAAGTCGTTCGCTAGGAATGGCTACAAGATCCCAAAAGTTTACAGTTGATCCAACAATTGCAATCCAATGCTCCAGCTTCCCCAGGGTACTCTTGGCTCCATGAGGAACCTCGATACAAAGTTCGTTTGTATTTAAGTAAACAATCAAAGCTTAAATCCACGGTACTTTCTGAGCTTCAACCTACACCCATAGCATGGCACTTCGGGTTCACCAAAACCTATGACTAGGTCAAACATTCCTTTTTCTAGGAGGGTATGAAATAGGAAATTCGTAATTTGTAGCTGAATGTGATGTGTGTCAATGCAATAAGGGAGAAATAGTCAAATCGTTAGGCACCCTACAACCTCTCCCGATTCTACCTGCTATTTGGAAGGATATGTCCATGTATTTTATTACCGGCTTATCCAAATCGGGAAATAAATCTGTCATCATGGTGGTTGTGGATCGAATTTCCATGTATGCTCATTTTTGCGCCCTTCAACACCCATTTACAGCATCCACGGTGGCTCAAATCTTCATGGATCAGGTCTTCAAGCTTCATGGCATGTCGCACTCTATTGTTTTTTATCGCAACCCAACTTTCACAAGCAATTTTTGGCAAGAACTATTCAAGATACAAGGCACATAATTGCATCTCAACACAACTTATCATCCCTAGACTGATGACCAAGCGAAAGTTGTCAACAAGTGTTTGGAAACATATTTGAGGTGTTTTGCCTCAGAAAATGAAAATCAGTGGGCTCAATGGTTACCACTAGTTGAATGGTGCTACAACACTTCATACCATACAACTACACGCATGACTCCTTTTGAAGTGGTATATGGACATAAGCCACCTTCAGTTCTCTCATACTTACCAGGTGCCTCGAAGGTCCAAGTGGTTGACCTAGCACTTACAGCTCGAGAGGCTATTCTCTGTACCCTCAAAGAGAATTTGTTCATGGCATAGAATCACATGAAGTAACAAGCAGATCAAGGTCACTCTGAATGTCAATTTGCAGAAGGGGATCAGGTGTTTCTTCGAGTGCAACCTTACAAGAAAACTTCCCTCAAGGCCGAGCATTGTCAGAAGATAGCACCCAAATTTTATTGTCCTTATACCATGCTCAAGCATGTGGGACAAGTCACCTATCAATTATCTTTTCCCATCCATTCAAAGCTACATCCTGTTTTTCATGTTTCATGCTTAAAGAAGGTGATTGGAGCTAAGTGCCAAATTCAAACCAACCTTCCAGAGTTAGATGAAGAAGGATCCATTTTCTACAGCCATAGGAAGTTTTGAACCAGTGTGAGCATCGCCTATGTCAGAGAACCATCAAGAAAGTGCTAGTCCAGTGGAAAGATAAAACTCCAACAGACGCCACTTGGGAACTAGCTACCATTATCCAACAATTTCCTCATCTCAAGCCTTGAGGAAAAGGTTGTTTTTAAGGGGGCGGACATGTTAGGGTCATAACCCACACATAGGTAGAACAATATATTCAGAAGTAATAAAGGTCAATATTAATAAGGCCTTTCAATAAAATCGAATAAGGCGGATGTAAGAAGACCTAATAGAAGCTTCCTCTTCTAGAAGGATATTCCTCTAGATGCTTCTTTTTAGTATAAATAGGAGTCAAGGGTATGAGAACCCTAGCTTGGATATTATTGTAATAGATATATGCTCAACTAGATGTTTTCCCCTCGAAAAGGCCCGTGAACATTGCTTTCAGATTCAAAGTGCTATTTTTGTTGTTATTCTTATATCATTTCAGTGTTGTTGTGGTGAATGTTCTAGTTATATTGTTGTTATTCTTTTATTACTAGCATTTTATTTCTGTTCTGCATACATTTTATATTTGGTATATTTCACTCAACCACACATATCGTTGATCACATTCACGAGTCGCGTTGACGATGTAGTTTGTGCAAAGAAGAAACCACCAAACAATAATGTCTTGATTGGTTTCTCAGATCAGTTGCCTCTCTCCTATGTAAATATGTGTCTTCCACCTTCCCTCAATCCGAAGAAGAAGGCATCAATAAGGCTCAACAATATGACCTCATCTATTCACAATTAGGATACTTGTACACAGTACTTCATGATCTCCCAAGACCCGTGCCATTTGGCCAAGACAAGCCTGAGATGTCTCACTCAATAGACAGATTTATTGGCAACACCACACACCACAATCCACAACCCCAACAACCAATAATGTATGGCACACCTCAATATCCACTGGCATATAGAGGAATCCCTTATTATCCTCCACCCCCTTATCAACAACCATACCCTGTTTCCCTTCCTCCACCCATCAGTGGGCCACCATTGACACCCACAATATGCCCACCTATCCAAACAAGTTATGGTACTCCCTCTACCTTAGCTTATACTCTAAGTACTAGAGAAAGTGCCACACCTTCCTATGTAACTTACAGATCATTACCACAACATAATATGTACTTCCCATTTCCTGGCCCTCTACAGCCCATGGCTCCACCACAAGGACACCCTCACGCTGGGGTTAATTTTGTTCAACCTTCTCCCATTCAGCAATATCAAAATTTTGAACAGCTGAATATGGAAAATACAACCCATCAGTCGAATAATGCCAAAAAGAAAGGAAAAAAGTGGAACAATAACAACCCAGCTCAAGACGAAAATCACCCCCAACAGAACCAACCTACTAGAGGCAACCAGAAACAAGGGTATCAGAACCCCCAAGGGGGAAACAACAATAGACATCAAGGGAAAAATAACAACAACCTTCGAACCAACTTCCCCTATTCCCTTTGCAGTGAGTTCGGTCACTATACTCATCATTGCCCCCAAATTGCTGATTTTAAATGGATGAAAGACTCTGTGAATGGACCACATCCTCCAGCACCGCTTGCCCCTCAACATACCCCAGAAAAATACATGCAACAACCACCCCCAGCCGTTCTGCAGAATCCCATTCCACACCAAGATGTCTTGAACACCCAACAAGTGATCAAACCTACCCCACCACAAATGGGGCTATATCCAACCCTGGGTGCCACTCAACCCAGGAATTCAGTTGATCGTAGAGTCCTCCTCACCTGTGAATAAATTCTTCTGCAAGCCCGCAACTGTCAATATGGTATGCCTCCCGACTCTACCCCAACCACCTCAGAAACACTTCAAACTACTACAGGAAAACCATTGATGATTCCATGTCCTCACACGGAACCCATTCCTCGCATACCACGTATGCCTTTATGACGGAATGTGCATAACCCTCATGCTAGGGCTTCTTATAATTATAGTCTGGTTGATGACTTAGCCCAGTCTCTCGTATCCATGTCTATGTTGGAGGTCCTCCAAACCTATCCATCACAGCGAAAATACTTTGTTTCTTCCTTGGGGGCAGTCGACACAGCTGACATGCAGCTGATCACATTTGATTTAGATAACGAAGAACCACGTCTTCCCACCCAAGTAGCCTTCCAAATACTAGTTAATATCTAGAACACCATATTTTATCGTTGTGTCATCAATGAATGTGCATCCACCTACATCATGTCTAAACACATATGGCAAAAAATTGGCTCCCCTAGGATAGTACGCTCTACCATCACCCTTTGAGCTTATGACGATTAACCAACATCTTCCACAGGGCTTTGTCAAAATGTCCCCATAGAACTTGGGGGAAAAACCATCCTCATCAACATTGAAGTTATCTATGCCAAGCTTGATGAAAATATCTTGTTTGGACGCAACTACATGTATGCTATGAAGGCAGTCTCCTCTTTTGTGTTTCATACCATGATGTTCCCCCATAATGGGAATATCATCACCATCAACCAACTTACACATTACGAGCCTAACTATTCTTTCAACATCGATAACATCCTCCCCCTTATTCATGTTAGCTCAAATGATTTTCCAGTTTCCAACATTGTCCCTGGATTATTCCACAACCCATCCATGATGGGCACTTATCAGGGAGCACCACCATTACTAAACCCATCTTTTTCAGCACAAGTGTATGTAGTTTCCTCTAAAGGAACATACATCGGAGACAAGACTCCTATCATTGAGTCCCCTCCCCATATCAAAGTTCCACCAGTTGAAGAAATACTACCTCAGGAGTTCCCTGAGAGTGCCACCGCACCACTTATCACAGATCTCCCTCCCATCCAAGGAAAAATCCTACTATGGTATCTACATCCACCCAATATGGTTCCTCAACCATCCCTCCCTCCTCAGTCAGAGCCAATCCCAATGAATATTCCAATACTTGCTCCTACCACACCACCCTCACCCCCAATCACTAGCACCATCGTTGCAGCTGGGGGAAGATGGAAGAAGAAAGATCCCATCACTCCACTACCTCCCCGAGTTCAACTCCCTTGCACCTTATGTGAAAGAAAAGGACCCCCCACTCACAAATGTGCTTCTCTTCCCAAGCTACGCAGTTTTATCCAGCTTCCCCAAGAACACATTTTGCTTACCACTCCACCAAGGATGTCCCACACTACTACGACATCATCAACCACATGCAAATAACATATACAAACCAATTTCGCATGTGCCATATGTGTAGAATATGGGCATTTCACTCATCATTGCCCATCTATCCCATACATCTGCCACACATTAGCCACAGAACGCCACACATATCCTCTTGAGATTCCTCCGACACTCCATACCAATGCTCCCTTGAATGTAATTCATTATATTTATTCATCAGTCCTCGAGCAAAGGGGAGGTCCATGTCTTCCCACCAAATTACCGCCCGATCGTCCATAGTGTCAGTGAAACTGGGATGGCATTATGGACCCACCATCCATATCTAAGCCCTTTTCCCCACTTTCATTTTTTGGTACAGGAGCCCATAAGCTTTGTTTTTCGAACCATCATCGGCCACTTACACAGACATTTTCATCAGGTTATCATTTTCACTTTCCCCCTGTGGAGCATCTTTCCATGACACACTCAGGTACGTCTTCTCATGTTCAAAATTATCAAATAACTATTTTCAAATATTGTTCACATCGGGTATTTGGTTTTCATGTGTGCAGGTACTAGGTCATCACACACTAGCACATCCACTTCAGATATATGATCAACACTGACATGTAATCATCCCCCCTGAATCTCAATTGCATATCCAGTCACAGCCTCTGAAATTTTCCTGTAGGATCCTCATATCTGGCTCTACAGTACTGTCACCTCCACTGCATTTTGGTACTATCACCCGGTAGCACTATCCCCCACATGAGTTTTCCCATTCATAGTCCCCCTTGGCACTTTGACACTCATGCTGCTTTCAACCCCTAGGGATGGGAGTCTCGATAGTCTTACGCATTTTCAAGAATCAACCACATACTCATTCTCCTCATTTTTCTAGCTTTCCCAATGGACTCCTAGGTTATCTCTTCAAGTTTCTATTTTGACTGTGCCTCTGCAGTATCATTACCCATCCATTTAATCCACAATCAGTTTTCCCATCCCCAAATTTCCCTCCATTACATCTACCTCATACAGAAACCCACCCATGGGGTCCCCAACCTCCACCAGTTCTCCACGCAAATTGCACCCTAACCGAGCCAACCATATTGCACTGGGGCACCCATTTTTGTATTTGTACACTCATCCCAAATTATTCTTTATTCATTTAATTGTAAAAATCCTTTCTTTCCATAATTTACATAGCTTTTTGTCGTCACCCTTGGTGACCTTATTTTCCTAGCAAAGCAACCCATGTCGCCCTTGGTTGAGGCATTTTTTTTTTTTTTTTTAAAACTCCTACCCTTGCTGACATTATCCATAAACCTCAAGTATCTTACAAGCCAATAAACCTTTTTGATCTCTGTGTTTGTCCATTTTGTCATGCCTTTGGCACAATTTACCCTCATTTAGATGCCCCCTAACACTAGATTCAATTTCACGATTGCTACCACTTTACACCACTCCCCAACCAAAGGTAGTCTTGTGTCTCACTACTCCTCGACTTCATCCATGTTCCTCATCAGTTCCTAACCTCACCTAGTGGATTTCATGAAGCCCTTTGCTTCTTCAAGTCACGTCTCCCTTTTTGTCGATATTAGCACAATTTCTAGAAAGGCCACAATATCTTGACTCTCATTACCTTTACAATGAGGAGTCTCAGATGACACAGGGAGAACCATCATTGCTCTCTTCTGTCATTGACCCCCATAACATTCGACTTCAACACTTTCTCATGTTATGGTGGGTCTTACTTTGCGACTATTGCAGTTGTTTTTTATATTTTCCAAAGACCTCTGAACTTTGTTGGGCTATCAATGCCCACAGAGTTCATGATACTTCTTATAGGTATCATTGCCTACTGTTTAGAGTATTGTTCCTCATCAGAATTGTCCTTTGCCTTTATCAAAACCTCACCCGAGGGCGTTGCAGTTTTCTACATCAACACATAGTTTTAGTTACTGTACAACACCCTTTTTTGAGTTACATGACACGAGCATGGGGCATGCCTGCCTCGTTTGTACACAATTTATTTTCCAAACCTTGCAAAAGGTTGGGTCCTATAGGTTACCTTCCCCCTCCAACGGGTCACTCTTGATACTCTCACTATCGCTCTTTCTTACAACGGTACTCTCAGTAGAAGAAACATTGATGAATTTCGACTATCCGTATGCTCCTAATCTCATCCATTAGGGGGCATCTGTTATCATTGAAATTTCATCTGCAAATGGTTACAGGAATCCATCATCTTCAAACAGCTATTAATTCACCCATGGACCAAAATTACCAAAAAAGAATTTCCAAAAGGTCCAAAACTATAGCAACAAGTTATAAAATCAAGATGCACTATGACTACACAGGGTGCACACACAAATGCGCCATCAAGAAACATAGGAAAAGTGCACATGCACATGATATCTGATTGTGGACACTAAAAGCCGCACACACCTAAGAACGACGCATTTATGATGTTGGTCAGCCTCCCACCCACTTCTGGTTCAGCTTCCAAGTTGATTTGACATCCAAATATCAGCTGGATCTGGCTGGGTGGATGTTCAAAGACCTAAAGGTTCCCTAAATAGCCCCTTTTCACTCTAAAAGTTGGTTGCATAATGCCTCGAAGCTATGCTATAAAAGGAGGCCATGGGTGCACTATATTTTCAAGGAATTCATTTGTAAGGTTATACTGCTACTATTCTCTTGGTGAAACCTCTCTTCTCATCAAGAGCATACTAGCACCATTCCATTTGGGCTATCCACATTACCTTTTGAGTGGGTTATCTTGGGATTATTTCACCATTTCTTTCAAGTTTTCAAGTTGTAAGAAGAGCTCAATCTTGGGGGTACAAGAGCCCTCCCTTGGGGGATGAAGGGAACCAAAGACCCCTTTCTCTTTGGTGTTTTCTTTTCACTAATATAATCCTTTCCATTAGTGACATGAGTCTTGTTTGTTTCTTGTTCTTATGTCCTTATGCACAATAGTTTAGTTGTTTGTTCCTTTCCTAGTTTAATTCTTAGCTTAGTCTTTTATGTTTATTTTTCTAACCCTTTCCTTTACTATTGTCTTGCTTAGCTAACCCAACTAAGCTTGTAAGCACATTTGTTTTACTCATTTATGTGACAAAAGAGGTGCAACAGTAGTTTCCAACAATTTTCTTCATCATGACCGCTCCTCTTGAAATGAGTGCAAGATGGTTTTCCTCCTTATCTCGTTATTGTAGCGGTATTCTTGTCCTTCCTTTTTAGACTTCTTGAAAGTCTTGTGTGGGAAATTGGAAGGTTTCTTTGTGGGATATTCTTGAACATGTTTCCCCCTGTTTTCAAGGTGAGTGGCTTGCACACAAACTTCGTCAATACTACTGGGGTTAAACAAGATAAAAGTATGATGAATATAACTGTGAAGTGCGCTAATACACTTCGTTAAATTTTCCTAAATTCTTCTGTGAAACTTTGTACAGTTTGAACTTTACTCTGTCTCAACGTTTTCCATTCCATCATTGTTTTATGTAAATACCCTAATGGATATAATTGATTCCTTATCTGTGTTTTAAATTATGACCATGAGGAAACAAGATTACCACACTTACTTCTTTCTTGTAGCTTGATCTCCCACCATACGAGAGCAGGGCCTTCCAATGGAAGAGAAGTAAGTTGCACTTTAACTTCCTCTTCGTCAATATGTTGAACATGGCAATATAATTCAACCTGTCGGATCCAATTGTCTAACTTTTTAGGATTATCATTTTCAATAAACATAGGTAAATAAAACTTTACATCAAGCTTTAATAATGGTTTCTTAAAAGAGGATTTATCGTTAGAATGATGAGAGTGATGAGAATGCTCAAAGGAAGAAGAACCAGAACTTGAAGGCAAAGACGGAGGCTCAAGAGGATCTCCTCCATACCCTTGATTTACTGAATCATAATCATCTGCATGTGTTTCATTTTTATTCCCTTTCTTCTTCATCCTCTTCTCACAATCTCCATACATTGGTTCGACCATTTCTAACATGCGATAAAAGACCATGTGAAAGTTTTTCTTTTGTTCGTCATGCTTGTCCTATTCTTCCATCTTCTTCCTTCGGGATGCATGACCAACTTCAGTATTGAAAGACTTAAGAGTTCTGTTACCCTGCTTATGCTTGTCCCTAGTAAGAATTCATACTCAACAATTCAAGTCAAAGACGACTTCTCTAATACCAATATGATACGGGATATTTTCTTCAGGTAACTTAATAAAGTACTGTATTAAATGATCATAACAAAATTACATCATAAATAAGGAAAATATCAAAAGGAAAGAGACATAAGCATGCAATATGAACAAAAAGAACTTGATAACAGAGTTCTTCTCTAGTGGACTATGTCTCCGAGTCCTACTCTCAAATGGGTAGGTCTTTTTATTAACTCCAAAAAATAATTGGGAAAAATACATAAGTATACCTCATTATGGAGTTAATCTATAGAAGATTTGCTCATATCATAAAACTAACACCACCATTGCGCTCGTGGCATCATTTTACCTAAAAATGTCTGTCTCCACTGCTCGATCCAATTCAAACACATTTTGACCCAAGAGGCACCCTTGCCTTGGTTTGCGTGTCACTGCTCCTGCAATAAATGACTGAGAAATATTGAAATACATGCAAAATTTTGAAAACTTCACACAAATCAGTATTGTATGGATTCTCCCTGGTCTCACATGCCTCTCTCATGCTCTTTCTCTGAATGCATTGATCGAGGGCCCTTCTTATACAAGTTTCGGGTTGTTGTGTAATAAATGAGGCGCTTGGCGCACTGGTAGGTGGAGCTAAGTTTAGATGTTGGGTTGGCAGAGGTCCCAGGGTTGAATCCCACTGGCCTCCCCATTTACCACATGGTTACAACTGAATTTTTGGTGCACCTAGATAAATTTTCCAGACAACCACTAGAATGGAGGAATGGCGATTAATTTGGTGAACAATTATCTATTTCTAGTGAACAGTTATGGCATATAGTTAGTGGTTACTAACTATGGGGGATATCCTATATATAGAAGAACTGTCACCATACTTGGTGGAGTTCTATTATATATATATTTTTTAATTATTCGTCACAGAGCCTCCTTGTGCATTTCGTGGGTGACATGTGGTGTCCTCCTATAGGGCCACGTGGCATCCACTAATTTGTCCACCTATGAATGATAATTTCACCTCAAACATGTGGGACCTTCTGGGTGGTTCCACATGGTGTCATCTGAGGGTTACACGTGGTACTTTTTTACTTGTCCACATGGCACCCTAAAAAGTCCAAATCTGAGTGACACGTCCTAGCCTCTGGTGTTGCCACATGGCATGCTGATGTCATCATGACACATGTCACCCTCTATGCTTTCCACGTAGGCTATACAGATGTTGAAGTATTCCATACTGATGTTGACGTCAACAATACAGATGTTGACTCATCCCTACCAATTAGGCTAGGTTAACCAAAACTTTAACTGCTTATATCTTTTGATCAATAACTCTGTTTGAAGAGTCGTTTGCGCCATTAGAAATATTGCGACACGCTCTTCGCGATAATACCATTTTAATTAAGTTTTTGGAAATTTGATTTTTTTCCCTTTTGTTGTCTACTGAAGCCATTCTGAGCATCCTTATTTGATTATGTGCATTCTAAGTTGTTCTTATCCTTCTCTGGATCCTTTTTGGATTAGAAGTAGATCCAATGAAGGTTTCCAAACAACTTGTCCAAGAACAAAAAATGTCAGTAAAGATCAAGTAAGAGTATTCTCTTTCTGACTTGGGCATACCCATTCTCAAGAGTAATCTAAGCATGGTCGTCAAATCAAGTACACTGCGGATCCATGGAATATATGAAATTACGATTGATGTCCATAGCCAGAAATAATACATAGTGGATCCATGTGATATATATTAAGTAGAAATCATAGATATGAGGAGTACACAGTGGATCCATGCAAAAATTAGATCATAGCCACAAATGGATACACAATGGATCTATGTTTCAAAATCAAATAAAAGGATATTTGGAACCAACGGAGTGAAAAAACTAATCCTCTAGAGATACCAATGTCTAAGGGGTGGTACAATATATGTTGGGTAGGAGCAAAAAATATGCGATGCTCATACTTCAACCAAAGTCTTCAAAATTATTTGTCGTGGTACGAGTCTACACTATGTGAATAGATTTGTTGGGGTCGAACATAGTGAGACACCGTTTGATTACCAATCATTGATGTATACCATTAAACAATGCGAGACGACCCACCAATGATGATAATGATGTCAAGGTACCATGGTATAATATAAAAAGTGTGAATAAATGAGCTAGTGTCGAACACTTGGTAGAATCTATCGATCATGGGAAATTCATAAATTCCCATTGTCAATAGTGAGGGAACCTGTCACATACCCACTGCGGCATAGTAATTTTTTCGTCGATTACTCGAGGATTAGAATCCCCGAGAAACTTATGGGGGCCTAGCGTCAGCTAGTTCCTCATATGTCCACCTCCATGTGATCGTGGGTCACAACTACAGAACGAACCAGTATGGTGTCTTTTCGCACTTCGCAACTCAGTGCTAACAGAATGTCGAGTCTTTTGACTCTGCAAACCCCAAAATGTCGAAATTCCGAACCTAGAAAGGGTTGGCGTGTGACAAGCTCCCTGCTTGGGTCTTGTCCACATGACCCTGTTCTGTGACCATGCACTAAATTCTCTCCCTTTCAAATCCCTGAAACTCTGTAATCTTCGAAGTTCCCCTCCAAAGGGAGATCAATGGCTATAAACCTCCCCTGATCTAACGGTCCTAGCTGTGTCGGGATTTCGGTAATCGGGAGTTCGAAATGCAAGAGAGTCAAGTCTTTCAACTCTTCAAACCCTGAAACCTGATACTTGAGTTCTTGTATGAGATCCAATGGCTCTCGATGTCTTGGATCCAACGGTTCAAATATTTTTGGAGTTTCGTGAACCGAGAGTTCAGGATGCAACGACTTCAAAACTCTCGTCACTCCAATCCCCGAATATTGATATGGAGATTCATGTAGGAGATCAACGGTCCTCAAGGATTTTGATCCAATGGTCCACGGGATTTCAGAGCTTTCCCCGAACTCTGACCGCTCACCACGCATCTCCTCCGATGCGTGATATAGATCTCTTTCAGGACTCCTCCTTTCTACCACATAACACATCGGGGTTTTAGGTACCGGGATTTCACGACTTGCGAAGACAAGGGTTCTTGCCCTTTGTTTTCCTTTGTGCCGAAACGTTGAAATGTTGACCGGTAGCCACGTGTCCCTCCGATGGATGGTTGTGACCTTTACCCACGATAAACCATTATGATCTTTTTAGGATGATCAACGATCACTATCAAATCCTGTCTTTCCCAAACTTATTCACACTTAAACCGATTCAGGGTTTCGTTTATCAGGATTTCGCGACTTTCGACCCCCACTGACGTAGATCCTCTATCAATTTGAATCCCCAGTATCTAAAATATCGATGGACTCTCGATCTCTGCCACGTGTCCTCCATGGATGGATGGTCCAGATCTATTTCAAGACTTCCACCATGCAGTGTCTCGATCTCTTGTCATTAGGACTTCCAAAATCCCGAAGTTCAAAGCTCCGATATCAACTCCTATTTTGGGACTTTCACCTCTGTTCACAAGGCTTAAGCCACATGAATCTCCTGACAGCTCCAATGGTTGTCGGGTTCTCTAACTAAGATCTGACGGTTCATATCTATCCCGTGCTGTGCACTCTCCCGTTGCTCCCTAGACTTGGAAAAACCAACAGTCTAGATACTCCCATGGACCTTGGGGATCTATTGTCCCAATTTCTTCACTACTCACGAAGATAAAGGAAAAGGGTTAAGGCATTTGACGCCCTTGTTTATTCTTCCATTCTAACAGTCGTTAATGGCCGCAGATCTTTCAACAGGATCTCGTCTGTCAATCGATTCTTATCCCTACGCGTCTATTTCAGGATTTTGAGAGGTCCATTCTTCCTCATACATGATTACTAAGACTTGCGCCTTCAAATCCTTTTTTCATGTTCTTGGTAAGTTTTCCAAGAGAGGGTATCTCTGTGGAGAAATTTATTCCGGGTATTCCTGGAGATGAATAAGGGCATATGTCTCCCAAAAGTAGACTTGAAGTCCAATTTAGATTGGTATACATATATATAAATCTATCTATAAACATAAGCCATGCGGATCTATTCCGGGTATTCCCGGAAATGAATAAGGGTATAGATTTCCTGAGAACAGACTTGAAGTCTGACTTAGATCGGTAAGCATATAAATAGCAATTCATAAAACATAAGCCATACGTGGTCTCTCCATTATAAGTCTGCAACCACCATTTCTGGCCAAAACACCACACAGACAGTGTTATGCTCAAACCATTCATAAATTGCACAGACTATGAGCATACATATCAACATATAAAATTCAAGATATAGGATATAAAACACTTATCAGAAATGACACCAGGTGTGATTGTAGTTGTTGAGAGGGGTGCTCATTTCCACCCAACCGTAGGCTCAACGACTCCCAATGGATTTACCACTAGCTACCCCTGAGCTGAGACCACGATGCTACGAGACTGAGTCTCTGTTTGCTAGTGACTGAGAATGAAGGTTACTCTCCTTCTTCTCCTCTATCAGTCACTCTATATTTTTCCAGAGTTCTTCCTCTTCTTTCCCTTGCGTCTCCCCTTGATCACTCACTCTTCCTACGTTTTCTCCTTTTGGCGAGGTTGCATGTGGCACGATTTTCCTCGCAGTGGTCAAGTCTGAGGACTCTACGGATGGGTGGTTCACCCCCATCCCTCATTACTCATGAGGATCCATTTACCTACCAACCTAGCGATTCATTTAATTCAGGGCCAGTGAGCCACTCTTGGTTCTTTGGGCCAGCGAAGTCCAAATAGGGTATTGGTTTCGGTGGAATTTAACACCACCTTTCTAGGTGCCTTGCACCACCTTTCTTCAACCATCATGGTCTCTTTTTCAGCACATCCCCCTCTCAACAGTCCTACAATATATATGTTATAATATCATTCACATTCATCGACCTTTTTCACAAGGTCCATTCACATCACACATTCACATTTTTGAGTTTGCCACAATACTTGGCCAGTATAGTTATTTTTATAGACTGGGGGAAACAGGGTGTTACAATTCCCTCCCCCTTAAAGGAACATCATCCTCGATGTTCTATCTATCAACTTGACATGCATGTATAGGTGTAAACAAAATTGGATATCCCGTTTCATGGCATCCTCCATTTTCCATGTAGCCTCATCTGGGCCAAAATGTTTCCACTGCACCTTGACATGTGTAATGGTTCAGTTCTGAAGCGGGGTTTCCTTTCTGTCCAGTATGCATTGAGATTCTGGTAGAAATTCTCCCTCTGGTTCCACCTGGATCACAGACCAATCAATTATATGGTTAACATCATGTACATATTTCTTCAATAATGAGACATGGAAAACATTATGTGCTTTGATTGTTGGAGGAAGTGCTAGCCTATAGGCCACATGTCCCACTCTATCTAGAACCTCAAAGGGTCCACAATACCGAGGTGCCAACTTGGCACAAGCTCCCATTTTCAGGGAACTTTTCATGGGCCTAACTTTGAGATATACATGATCTCCTGCTTTGAACTCTCTTGGAGTTCTCTTTTGGTCGACATAACTTTTCTGTCGGTTATGAGCGACCTTCAGGTTTTGTTTTATCTAAGTCACTAGCTATTTCATTTCTTTCAACGTGTCAGGTCCAAAAGAAATCTTGTTTATAGGATTACTCCAGCTAACTGGAGTGTTACACAGTCTACCATAGAGGACTTCGAAGGGACTCATCTTTAAGGATGCTTGGTATCTATTGTTGTAGGCGAATTCTACCAGTGGAAGGTAGTCTTCCCACTTCCTGGGTTGGAGCATTACATGCATTCTTAGCATGTATTCAAGTATTTGGTTCACTCTTTCTATTTTTTCATCAGTTTGAGGGTGATAGGTGGTGCTAAACAACAATTTGGTTTCTAAGCCAACCATCAGGGATTTCCAAAAGTTAGAAGTAAATTTCGTGTCTCTGTTAGACACGATCTCTTTTGGCATACCATGCAGTCTGAATATCTCCTTCATGAATACCTAGGCGATATCGATTTATTTGCAAGGGGATTTGACAGGGATGAAATGGGCAGGCTTGCTCAATTTATCCACCACTACCATAATGGCATCGTTTTGTTTGGTCGATGCTGGTAATCCGGTGATGAAATCCATGGAGATGGTTTTCCATTTCCATTCTGGGATTGGTAGAGGTTGTAATAATCCTACTAGGTGTTGGTGTTCTGCTTTAACTTGTTGGCACTCTATGCATTTGGCCAAGTACTCGGCTATGTATTTCTTCATTCCAGACCAATAGAATTGTATCCTAGTGGTCGTGATCATCTTCTGTTATCCTGGATGACCAGATTAGGGCCTTTTATGTAGTTCATCCAATATGAACCTCTTCAAGTCGTCACAATCTAGAATATAAAATCTAATTCTGTAAGTGAGCAGACCTCCTTCGGTCATCTGGTAGCCTTCATATTTTTCTCCGACGGGTCCTTGCTATAGGTACATGGTCATGGTCTAGATGAAGGGATCTATTTTGCAGGTGCTCACCATTGCCAGGTGAATTGTTTTCATACTTCTGCTAAGGGAATCGACCACCCTATTTTTGTTTCCTTTAATGTGTTTGACTTTGAAATCAAACTCGCTAAAGAGGGCCATCCACCTAGCTTGCCTAGCATTGAGCTTTGGTTGATCAAACAGGTATCGCAATCCACAGTGATCTGTCATAAGTACAAACTTTCTTCCTAGGAGGTAATGCCTCCACATTTTCAAGGCATGCACTATGGCA
>ML824395.1:34182-52952 GCA_009831015.1 Picea engelmannii | reverse complement strand
ATTAGTCAACCCAAATGGAACCACCACAAAATCGTAGTGAACATACCTCGTTCGGAAGGCAGTTTTATGGATGTCTTCACCCTTGATTCGGACTTGATGGTATCTCGACATTAAATCAATATTTAAGAAAATAGACGCACCCCCCAATTGATCGAACAGGTCATCGATCATGGGCAAGGGGTACTTGTTCTTTATGGTTACCTTATTGAGTTGCCTATAATCTATACATAGTCTAAGGGTACCATCTTTCTTTTTCACGAATAGGACTGGTGCTCCCCATGAAGACACATTGGGCCAAATATATCCCTTATCCATCATTTCTTTTAATTGCAAATTGAGTTCAACTAACTCAGGTGTACTCATTCGGTTGGGTGTCCTAGACACCGACATCGCTCCTGGTGCAAGTTCTATTGAGAAGTCTATGTCCCTTCTCGGAGGTAGACCCGGTACCTCTTTTAGAAATACATCGCTATATTCTCTCAGGATAGGGTGATCGTCAAGGCTTGGTTTGTTACCTTCAATTGTTTTCAACACCTGTATTGCATATAGGGGACATCCCTTTCGACAATACTTTCTCATTTGCAGAGTTGATATTTGTCTCACTGAGATAGGTTTTTGGATCCCTTGAAGGGTTATCCTCTTTCCTTCCTTACTTACACATTCTAAGGTTTTATGGTAACATTCCAATCTGGATTTATGGTCGGCCAACCAGTCCATACCAATCAATAGGTCATACGATCCCAGGGATAATATGTTAAGGGTTGTTTGGGTGGGGAATCTACCCAATATCAATTGGCAAGCTGGTATAACCTCTACTACCCTTCTTTTGGTGCCAGTGGCTAACTGTACCAACCATGGCCTGGTATGTTTTTGTGGCTGTAGTTTACACTTATCAACAACGTTAGGGGCTATATAACTCAAATTTGAACCAGGGTCAATTAAAACAAATACTAGATGGTTGGAAATCATACCTTCTATTTCCACTACTGAAGCTTGGTGGTCAGCTTGGTTATTATCCAAGGCTGCATAAATTTGTGGCTCACTCCTGGCCACATCATTGATGGTAGTAGCTTCTTGGATGTTATAAATCCTCCGACTATTCTGTTGTCGGTGTGGAGAGTCTCTCAATAGATGTTCTTCCCTACAACCCCAACATTTCAAAGGTTCTCTCTTTGGGTTATCAGTCTTCACTGATATGGGTCCAGAAGTTTTATTTCTTCTCAAGGAGGGAAAATTCTACTGGTTCATACTCCGGGATAGGAAGCTCATTCTTGGGTTCTTCTTATAGTTCTTAAATCCTATGGATTTAATTCCCCTTTTCTGAAATCTTGAATTATTCTTCTGTTTCCATCCTTTGCGAGGTTCTGCTCGATCCCCAAACTGTTCATGACAATAGGTCACTTTTCGAATAGTGCCTTCTAGAGTCTTTGGCTCATCAAATTCAATTATGTTCTGATAGTCCTTAGGTAGTCCATTGATGAAGCGTTTCACCTTTTCCTTTTCCGCTTTTATATAGGGTACATACCTCAACAAATCGAGGAATTTGTTGACATATTCTTCTATAGTGAGTTGTCCCAGTTTGAGTTCATAAAACTCTTTAGTCTTTTCATCGAAATATTTTTCCGACGGATACTTCTTCCGGAAGTATTTCTCAAACTGTTCCCAAGACAAGTCCTCTTCACGAACCCCTTTCACATTCTTAAGGTCTTCCCACCAAATGGAAGCCTTTCCGTTGAATTTGAAGATGGCCACTCAGGCCTTCATATTTTCTGAAAAGTCATAGACTCTAAAATACTTCTTTAATCCAAGCAGCCAGGCCTCTGCTTCCTCTCCCTTCTTTATTTCACCATCAAAGGAGGGTGGTTTGGATTTTCTGAATTCTTCGAACTGGTTTTGCTGCTAGAAGAGCCCTCTGAATCGCCATCTTCCTTCTCAGAGGAATCATCTGATGCTTGTCCTTTACCTCTGGGGTGGACTTTATTTGAGGTCCTCCTCTTAGTGTGACCACTGATATGACCATGTTTCTGAGTTTCAGGTTCATCCTGCATTTGTCTTTGTAGATCGGATAAACTCTGCAGTAAAACTACGTTAATTTCTGTTTGCTTTTCTTGTTCTTTCATCATCCTTTCATTGTCGGCCTTACAGCTTTGTAATTCGAACATGAGACTCCTCATAGTCTCGGCTAGATCTGGAGGGGTCCCTACTACCCTCCTTTCGTCAGACTCTTTGTCTCTATTGTGGGAGCCTTCCCCCACTTCATGGTGAGTCACCATACTTATGCGTTGATAATTTCCCGCAATTGATCTTCCACTTGTGTGCAAAAAGGGAAAAGAAAACGCTGGTTGTTAGTCAATATTTATATTTATTTATAACCAGTACATAATTCGTATTTTCACATGTACACACACAATAGGGGTTTTTCATTCTTAACTTCGTCTTTTGATTAGGAAGGTTAAGACAGGGGGTTACTCTTTTTTTAAGAGTGTTCCGAACGAAGCTTCTGCGCAACTTGTTCATAAGCCCAAGTAAGACGAGTGTTGTAAGCATGCTCTGATACCAATTTTTCACATACCGGCTGCAGCATAGTAAATTTTTCGTTGATTACTCGAGGATCAGAATCCCCAAGATACTTACAGGGGCCTAGTGTCACCTAGTTCCTCATATGTCCACCTCCATGTGATCGTGGGTCATGACTATGGAATGAACCAGTACGACGTATTTTTTCACTTCGTGACTTAGTGCTACTAGAACGTTGAGTCTTTCGACTATGCAAACCCCAAAATGCCGAAATGATGAACCCTGAAAGGTTTGGCGAGTGACAAGCTCCCCACTTGGGTCTTGTCCACGTGACCCTGTTCCGTGACCACACACTAAATCGACAAAGCACTTACTAGATTTTCGCAATTCAGGGGATCGCGATGCGATGTCCCTTCCTCTCCCTTTCAAATCCTCGAAACTCCGTAATCTCTGAAGTTCCCCTCCAAAGGGAGATCAACGGCTATAAGTATCCCCTTATCCGACGATCCTGGCCATGTCGAGATTTTGGTAATCGGGAATTCGAAATGCAAGAGAGTGAAATCTTTCGACTCTTCAAACCTTGAAACCCAATACTCGAGCTCTTGTATGAGATCTAATGGCTCTCGATGTCTTGGATCCAACGGTTCAGATATTTTCAGAGTTTCATGAACCGGGAGTTCACGATGCAATGACTTGAAAACTCTTGTCACTCCAATATCCAAATCCTGATATGGGGATTCATGTAGGAGATCAAAGGTCCTTGAGGACTTGGATCCAAAGGTCCACGGGATTTCAGAGCTTTCCCCGAACTCTGACCGCTCACCACAAGTCTCCTCCGATGGATGATATAGATCCCTTTCAGGACTCCTCCTTTCTACCATAGAGCACGTCGAGGTTTCGGGTACCAAGATTTCACGACTTGCAAAGACAAGGGTTCTTTCCCTTTGGTTTCCTGGGTACCAAAATGCTGAAATGCTGACCGACAGCCACGTGTCCCTCTGATGGATGGTTGTGACCTTTACCCACGATCAACCGTTACGATCTTTTCAGGATGATCAACAGTCACTATCAAATCCCGACTTTCCCAAACTTATTCACACTTAAACCGATTCAGGGTTTTGTTTATCAAGATTTCGTGACTTGCGACCCCCAGTGACATAGATCCTCTGTCAATTCGAATCCCCAGTATCCAAAATACCGATGGACTCTCTATATTTTCCACATGTCCTCAACAGATGGATGGTTCAGATCTATTTCAGGACTTCCACCATGGAGTGTCCTGATCTCTCATCATCAGGACTTCCGAAATCCCGAAGTCTGAAGCTCCGATATCAACTCCTCTTTCGAGACTTTCGCCTCTGTTCATGAGGCTTAACCCTCATGCATCTCCTGACATCTCCAATGGCTATTGGGTTCTCTAACTAAGATATTATGGTTCAGATCTATCCCATGCTGTGCACTCTCTTGTTGCTCCCTAGACATGGAAAAACCAACGGTCCAGATACTCCCACGGACCTTGGGGATCTACGATCCCGATTTCTTCGCTACTCACGAAGATAAAGGAAAAGGGGTAGGGCATTTGACACCGTTGTTGCTTCTTCCAATCTAACAATCATGAATGGCCGCAGATATTCCGACAGGATCTCGTCTGTCAATCGATTCTTATCCCTACACGGCTATTTTGGGATTTTGAGAGGGCCATTCTTCCTCGTACAGGATTACTAAGACTTGTGCCTTCAAATCCTTTTTTCAGGTTCTTGGTAAGTTTTCCAAGAGAGGGTATCTCTATGGAGAGATTTATTCCGAGTATTCCTGGAGATGAATAAGGGCATAGATTTCCCAAAAGAAGACTTCAAGTCCAAGTTAGATCAGTATACATATATATAAATCTATCTATAAACATAAGCCATGCGGATCTATTCCAGGTATTCTTGGAAACGAATAAGGGTATAGATTTCCCAAGAACAGACTTGAAGTCTGACTTAGATCGGTAAGCATATAAATAGCAATTCATAAAACATAAGCCATACATGGTATCTCCACTATAAGCCTGCAACCACCATTTCTGGTCAAAACACCACACAAACAGTTTTATGCTCAAACCATTCATAAATTTCATAGACTATGAGCATACATATCAGCATATAAACTTCAAGATATAGGATATAAAAAAATTATCAGAAATGACACCAGGTGTGATTGAAACTACTGAGAGGGGTGCTCATTTCCACCCAATCGTAGGCTCAATGACTCCCAACAAATTTACCACTAGCCACCCCCGAGCTGAGACCACGATGCTGCGAGACTGAGTCTTTGTTTTCCAGTGACCAAGAACAAAGTTTACTCTCCTTCTTCTCCGCTATCACTCACTCTATATTTTTCCAGAGTTCTTCCTCTTCTTTCCCTCGTGTCTCCCCTTGATCGCCCACTCTTCCTACCTTTTATCCTTTTGGCGAGGTTGCGTGTGGCACAATTTTCCTCGTGGTGGTCAGGTCTGAGGAATCTATGGATGGGAAATTCACCCCCATCCCTCATTACTCATGAGGAGCCATTTACCTACCAACCTGGCGATTCATTTAATTCGGGGCCAACAATCCGCTCTTGGTTCTCCGGGCCAGTGAAGTCCAAATATGGTATTGGTTTGGGTGAAATTTAACGCCACATTTCCAGGTGCCTTCCACCACCTTTCTTCAGCCATCGTGGTCTCTTTTTCAACACATCCCTCTCTCAGAATTCCTACAATATATATATATTATAATATCACTCACATTCATCGACCTTTTTCACAAGGTCCATTCACATCAAACATTCACATTTCTGAGTTTTCCACAATACTTGGCTAGTATAGTTATTTTTATAGACTGGGGGAAACAGGGTGTTATAGAACCTACCACTAATGACTGCAAGCCCCAAGGTACTAAACATGACTATAGATCCCTTTGTTAGACTAATATTTGTTGAGGTTGATAGGAATATATCTGTTGGAAGGAAGGAATTAAGGAATCCTCCATCATCTAGCACGAGGGTTAGAAGAAGGAAAAATATTTGGAAGAACTCTGATGAACAGATTGTAAGGACCACATTGCGGTATGACTTTGGCATGCACCATATGGAATAGTGCATGACAGAGACTCTTTGAATAGTAGCCAATAACAAAGACTACTGACAAAGATGGGGAATCCACCAATGGGGTCAAATGGAAACAAGGTACCGCATGAATCCCTATGTGTGATGATTTTTGTTGACATTGAACACAAGGAAAACCCCTCAGTCAACGAACAATGAAGGTTTGCCATATATTGAGCACAAGTTCACCTATCAATGATGGAAATAGGACCAAGGTGAAACTCTAGGTCATACTCTCAGAGCAATGTGTTGGAGTCGATAAGTGAAGACTTGCCAACAACAATTCAATTGGGACCTTATATACTAGCACAAGAAAAGTAGAAAGATACGTGTGAGATTGAGACATACTTGATTAACACAAGAAGACCAACTTGAAAGGTCAAAGACTTTCTGCAGAATGGACGACTCAGGATGAAACTTACCATGAACAAAATCACAACACATTATGTGAATTAGGAAACATGGATTATAAAATGGGATACATTTATGATACAAGAGGCATCATCAAACACTCCATATTGTTGGAAAAATAACCAACCAGAGGAGATTATACTCAAAAATGAGAAAAAAGTTTCTTAAATCCATACTTAAACCTAAAATATTGAGACACTAACTAAAATATTGTTCTTTGTTCAAGGGAGAAAATACTATTGTCAACAAAAATATAGACGCTTTCCCCCCTTTTTTATTTTTTGTCTTTTCATGTTATTAAATCTTGAAAAAGAATAAAATAATGTTATAGAACAGTGGAGGAAATTAGTGTCATGGGAAAGAAAACTAGTTCCAAAGTGTAAGGAACACACATATCCTCAATCAAAGGAAGCATGTGAAGGATAAGGACACTCAGGGGATGTTTCCTCCATGGTTAAGGTGTTGAGTCACAAAGGAATAAATTGTAAGGCTAGAATCTGGTAGGAATGCATAAGCAAATGGTTCAACGATGGCAAGTTGAATAGGGAAGTAGGCCTAAAAGCATGAGCAGTTAATATGCAATGCAATTACAACTCAAAAACATTGAGGAATCCCCATGGGTAGGTTATCCAACAATATATTGAAAGGAAGTCATGTGTCCCTAATGCAAATACATAGAAGGACTAAACATGGCTTCCGATACTACTGAAACAACTGCAGCATGGGTGTCAAAAATTCCAGTGAGGTACTAAATAGAATACCCATGGAGAGGTAAGCTCTACCATTTGTAAGGAAAACTTTAAAGGAACTTGAAGGTATGATGTCAAAAATTAAAGGGGTGGATCCTATAACAGATATGTGAATGATACATAGAAATTCATTGTGCATGTGGAAATGACCCTACCCTACATGCCACTAAGAAACAAAATACCTACTGAAGAATACAAAGAGGTGCTGACATAAGTAGAAACATATGTTAGAGGGAGTCCCATAGGTAATCACCAGAAAAGGATTGAGAATAATATATGAAAGGTCAACGTAAATTCATGGTGGGACTAAACAAGACTCCCGATACCATGAAAGTATTTCAACATGGGCGCAAAAATGTGAACAAGGTTCTAACCAAGCACCCATGAACGGTAGGGTCTACCACATGAATTACGACACTTCTAAACAATAGAGAAGGTTCTGTGTCACAACTCAATGGGGTCAATCCTCGGGAAGATGAAACAGGAAAAAAATAATGAAAAAATGTATGGAGGAGAAACCCTGACCTATACGTCAGTTTCAATATCATTTCATGCTAGAATAGATCGACATGGAATGAAAACGTACTGAATAAAATGTCTCCAAATTCCTATATATAAGACCAAAAACACTTACTGATCCAAATTATTTTTGGTGCAAAATGACAGATATATATCAGAGATATAACCATAAACACAGAGATACAGTAATACACAATTTCTATTAATGAGCAAAATGTACAAAACTGTAGAAATATAGAGTGAAAGACTGGCTAGAATGGTGGCAACTTATCTCTGAGAATAAATGTGAAGGTTATGCTCATTCAAAATATGATAGTTACAATGATACTCCAAATTCATTTTTAAAATAAAGAAAATCCAAAACCCTAACCCCAGAAGATGAAAAGAAAACAGGTTTGTGGACCCTGTTTTGGGTAGTTTGGTTTATCAACTTCCCAGGGGCGTAACTTTGGGATACAATTTATGTTTGTGGTGCAAGATAGCTCATTGGAAAGGTATTAAAAAGGAGCTTCATTTCGTAGGATTAATAATTCCTTTTGATATCATTGAGTTTCCTTATCTTGAAAAAAAAATCTTTTAGGCCCTCAAAATGGCCCCGAAAGTTTAGAACCTGAAAAAACTGCTAAAAATAGTAAATTGTCAAAGAAATTTTTTGAGCCAATTGGAATAGGTGGGTGGATACAAATATCCAACTATATCAATACTCCCTCCTTAGGAATCAATTGTATCCATTTTTTTGAGTTCCCGAGGGAGAGGGGGAAGCATTTGTTGAATCTAAACCTTGGTGAGTTTCTTTCCTTGATGGAGAGGTTGTGTTTCTTGGCTTGTGGAAGGTTTTTGAGAACTTGATGTTGGAAGGGTTGGACCTTTTTAACTAGTCTAGATACATGAGATGAATGTGTGAAGAAGAAATCTTTGTGCTTTGTTTCAATCTTGTTGACCTGCTTCTGCTGAATAGAAGGTGCTTGGACAGAGGTTGCACTGTCCTTTTGTCCACCTTTTGAATAGATTGTGAAGAAGTTGAATGTTGTAGTATGGGATATTACATTACGACATTGTTTAGGTGGGAAAATATTCATAACTACCTCTGGTATCCTATAGAGATCACCCCCAGAGTAACAATGACAGTATGAGGTTGAGACTCATAAATAGCATGGTGCTTCCACATATATGTCTAGCCCAAAATAACATCACATACATCTAGTGGGGAACCGTCACATAATACCTCATCCTTGAAGGGATTTATGTGGTATGAAAAGAGGCACTGCTAGATGACATGGATATCTCATCCCTAGTGAATCCAACTAATGTTTTATAGTTACAGGTGTGGTGTTGTCGAGAATCCCAACTATTTGACGACCTCTACTAAGATGAGGTTCTTCCAGATTCCACTATCAATAATAAAATGAAGCAGGGTCCCCTCCACCCACATCTGTGAATGAAACTGGTGCTTCCCCTCTTCAGGATCTGTCGGTTCTTCTGGTTGAATTTTTGTGGTTGCAACAATATCATTGGGGTCTACATTGATGATCTTTATTCTCCCATTATTTTATGAAATCAAGGTTTGGCTCATTTTATTTGAAATCAACCACCAATAATGTTTTTTAGCGACATTCATTAGTGTTGTGCGAGGGGATTTTGTGGAAATCACACCACTTTCAAGTGTCCTTCTTCGTATTTCTGTTACCCTTATTTTCTTATGGATTGGATTGGTTTTCTAGAGGCTAGTTATTAGGACCATATTTACCATACTTTGGTTGTTGCGGATTTGTAGACCCGAACTCCGGTTTGTTCTGGTGCCTAATATTCTGCTCAATTTTGACATCATATCAATAGAAAGCTCCTAGTGATGAGATGTATAGAAAATCCGTTTCAGTTTGTATGTACCTATGAAGAGCCCTGTTATATTTTATAACCAGATGTTGCTTGGAGTCTTTGATACCCATGTTGGTGTGAAAGGTATGGAACGTATTTTTGAACTTAGACACTTTTTGGCCCATCTTTTTTTGCAGTGTGGTCCATCTCATGTATTGGTTTTCATAGTTACCAATAGGGTAATATTGTTCCTTGAACACATCCACAAAACAATCCCAAGTGGGCTTGGCCCCATTTATTCTAGAATCCTCCCTGGAAATTTTCTCCCAATAAGTTTCCCACCAATGTTTGATATGGGGGAGATCCTTAAGGAGTGCGAGGGTGATATTTTCCATGACAGAAAAATTGTGAACAAAGAAATAACCTTCTAGCATATTTAACCATTTTTCTAGGGCATCCACATCTATTTGACCTTCAAATACAGGAATATAAAAATTAAAATCTAGCTTGAAAGGAGATGTGCCTTTAAATTTGTCATTTGATGAATATGCATCTAATGTTATCAACATGCATTGAAGGATGTGGGAAAAATTCTCCATCATTTTGTCCTTCTGTCGCATGAGAGATTTCTCAAGAAACAAATTAATAAAATCTTATGCTCTGTCATTTTTATTTTCTTCTGCCATGGAGGGTTTATTGGGTGTGAGAGAGAGATTATCCTCAACATAGAAAATCTTGAGACCCGACTTTATATACTCGGACCTTGTCCGGGACATGCACTGAAAAACGATCAAGAGCAACATGCTATGATACCACTGATATAGATTATTTTTGGGACGAAATGAGAGAAAAGATATAATAAATAAATGTACAAAGATGTATCTATAATAGACAGATATATGTCAGAGATATAAACATAAACACAAAGATACAGTAATACACAATTTCTATTAATGAGAGAAATGTAAAAAACTATAGAAATATAGAGTGAAAGACTTGCTATAATGATGGAAGCTTATCTATGAGAAGATATGTGACAGCTACACTCATTTTCAAGGATATGATCATTACAATGAGGTTCTAACGTCCTTTTTAACATAAATAAAATCCAAAACCCTAACCCCAAAAGATGAAAATCCAACATGTTTGTGGACCCCATTTTGGGTAGTTTGGTGTATCAACTTCTCGAGGGTGTAACTTGGCATACAATCTCCATTTGGGGTGGACAATAATTCATTGGAAAGGTATTTATGAGGAGCTTCATTTCACTAGATAAATAATGTCTCAGGTGATCATTGAGGTTCTTGATCGTGAAATAGCATTGTTTAGGCCCTCAAAATGGCCCCAAAAGTTTAGGACCCGAAAAACTACTAAAATAGTAAATTTCCAAAGAATTGTTTTGATCCAGTTGGAATAGGTGGGTGGCCACCAATATCCACCTGGATCACTTACACATAATTTAATAATTCTAATACAAAAACCTATGATAAAAACAAGTATTATGGGATATGGAACTTGAAAACAAGAAACCCTAAAAGTACAATATGTACATTGTACCACACATCCTTGTGGCTTATGCATAGTAGTTATCTAGGTAGATCCCATTACTAGGCTCAATCCAAGGGTTGCATTGGTAACCAACCATTAAAGATTCCAATTTAGGAAGAGTTTGAGGATCCATAATCATAGCTTCAAGGATGGCCACATCTAAAGGAAACTAAACATCCATGAACCCGAGGCTTGACAACACACAAATACCAAGGCTGGAGGTATCACAAAAATTAATATGAGACTCAAGAGGAATTTACAAATTACTCAAGTCAATAGGGGGAAGAAAGGGCTCTCATTCCCCTAGTGGATAAAACACCTGATCAATTGTTGAGATATTGTCTCAAGAAGGAAAACATAATTGTAAAAATCCCATCTTAGGAGAAATTCAACACGGATGATAAGACGCCACATAATTCACCCATGGTGGGGAAGAGTCTACTTGAACACTAGGAACATAGAAAGGACAACACTAGGTTGAATTCGAACTAGGATGGTGATTATCAAATGAAAGTTGATCAATAGTGACAATGCTTCCATTGTGAGGTAAATGATTCACACCAACGAGCATAGAAACTATTGTTCCTAAGTTTATACTTAAGGCTCAAAGTATAATGTCAAGGCATCAAGAAATAAGGAAAGTTTTAATATTGTTTTTTCTACCTCAGTTGTATGAGAAAAGGTCCCTTAAATAAATTAATAGTATAACATCTCAGAGGTCGTCTTTAGTGTCCGAGTTAAAATTAAAATCACTGGGTGTAATGAGAGAAAAACATAAAGCTGTTATACAAAGAAAGGCATCTATTACAAAAGAATATTGCTTTACTAAAGAAGAATAAAATAGATGATATAACCTTAAATGAAGCATAAAATGTAGAAATCCAATTAACTCACATGTCTTGTATTTACTAACAATAAAACATAGGAAAATGTGTGCTCTATTAAATTACTAAATGAAATGTAACCACGGTCGATGTTGTAGTAAGTTGTGATCAAGCATTCATCAAGGAAATATATATAAAAAGATTCCGAGATATGGAAAGACAGATGAACACATAACTCAAACTGAATGAAATGTGGAATCTCTGGTCTACACTTGTATTAATCTTCAATAAGGTGAGTTTTCTTAATAACATACAACAAGAATCAACCTTTCTTTAGTATTTTGAAAATATATTTATACAAGAGGTTCTCAACCCTAGGTAGTTGGAATTCTCGTTATTCCTAGATAATAATGGTTACAAAATGAAAAACTGAACCGTTTCACTTAGTTCTTCTCTATCTCATACTGGAAAAAACTTATATGCATATGTTACTTCATTGATTATTTTGAGGTACTCCCTTTACCTCTCTCAAGGCATTCGACACACCTGCTTAAGAATTGTACTAATAGTCTAGAAGGTTCTATCGCATCTTTTGCCTCAAAAAGATACAACTTCTTTTGTAATTGTGGCAACCTATCTTCTATCCTTTTATCCTCATAACTCATTTACTGTAACCATAAATTTTTCTTTACCAACCATCTATCTATTTGAGTGATGTCAACCTTCTTTAGCTATGAAATTTCAGCTTGAGCTTCCTCTAATATTTCCTTGATGTCAAGTTGATGCTTTACAATGTCGATTTGTCCTAGTATTTCAGAACAATCATCATTTCCAGGGCCTAGTGATTCTTTATTAAGAAAATGAAAAACCTCTTCACAATCCTCTTTTATTTCCTTGGACGTTCTTTTACTCTCATCTATATTGGCCTCCCAGGTCTTTAATATTATATCACCTCTGACCTTCTTTGCAACAATCAATCTAGGACTTACAGATAGTTATTCTCTAGCAAATGACACGTCCGCTTCTTGAAAAGTGGTCCGGGCTGCAGTAGCCTCTCTTTCTATGAAACCAATATTATCCAATGATTGGTTTACTTCCTGAAAATGATTTTGGATGATTTCTACCTTATTCAAAAGGCTGCATTGTGCTATTTCTAGTTTCTTTAACAACTCCAATGCTTGAGCTTGAAACACTGTTATATCCACAACCATTTTCTCAGTGGAACTGACCTTGTCTTGTAATTGTTTTTCCAACTCATCTTACTCGATAGTTTGACGTTCGCTCACTTGCATATTCTTATTCATCTCATCAAGACTAGACTTGAGCAGTTGGATTTCTTGTTTATCACTAGCTCTTTCTTATTCCAACTCCTTATTAACTTCACGTCTAACATTATTTTCTGTAGTCCTTATTTGATTTTCCAACTGACTTATCATCTGATTCTTCTGCTTCAGTTTTTGTTTCAGATTATCAATTGAGAATAGGTTAGTTGTTGCAAAATATCCCAAAAATCATGTTACCTCTGTAGCAAAGTATTCTTCTTCCAAATTTTTTCCATCCAATAGTACTCTGTGCTTTTTGATAGTTGCAGCTTCTTTCTGGTGCATTTCTTTCTTCACCACAACTTTCTTTTTATTACTAAAAAGGAAAGAAGAAGGAGGTATCTCTTCAATAGGGATAGGCATGAGATATCCTATGAGTATTACCTATGCATTGGGGCTTCCTCCGGTGAACTGTAATGGTGTGAAAACCTGAATGGGGCTGCCAATTTCTGTGGATAACTATTTTTGGGTTCCATCTGTAGTTGATTTATCTGATGAATACACTGACCTATATTCTCCACTATTTATTAATGTCTCTGCTTGATCTTTGGCCTGGTTATCAGATACCTCTATCGCCGAGATATCTTATTTCTGAGTCGAGACCTTGGATTTCTTGTTTATCACTAGCTCTAACATGTTCTAGGCCCTTATTGACTTCATCTCTGACATTGTTTTCTGTAGTCCTTACTGGATTTTGCAATTGTCTTATCATCTTATTCTTCTTCTTCAATTTTTCTTTCATATTATCAATTGAGAATAGGTTAGTTGTTGAAAAAGTTCCCAAAGAGCCTGCTACCTCTATAGAAAAGTCTTATTCTTCCAAATGTTTTCCCTCCAATAGTACTCTGTGATTTTTGACAGTTGCACCTTCTTTCTGGTGCATTTATTTCTTCACCACATCTTTCCTTTTCTTACTGAAAAATAAATCGGAAGGAGGTATATCTTCAATGGGGATAGGTGTGAGATCTCCTATGAGTATTACCTCTTCATTGGAGTTTCCTCTGGTAAACTATAATGGCATGACAACCTGAATGGGGTTGCTGATTTCTATGGATAACTGTTTTCTGGTTCCATCTGTAGTTGATTTATATGATGAAAATAGTGGCCTATATTCTCCTTTATTTATTACTGTCTCTCCTTGATCTTTTTCCTGGTTATCATATACCTTTGTCTCTGGGATATCCTCTTTCTAATTCGAGACCTCAGATTTCTCTAAGTTTTCTGGGGCTTCTTGTTTGCTAGAGCTTATGGCTTCTGGATTATGGGTCTCTGTTTGCTGTGTAGCTGGAGACATTGGGTTTTCCCCTTGTAATACTTTCAAAAGACCACTTTTTCGGTGCTTTTGGAATTTGTAAAAATCATTCATTTTATTAGGTGATAGAGCTCGAACTCACATCAAAACTTCTTGGTAAGATCTCACCACTCAGAACATTTCGTCCTGAGGGGATTATTCATGTTCATACTTGTTAAGATTTCAATAGGCCATATGGTTACCCATGAACTTCCGCGGGTAGTGATTCTTGAATTCAATGTTAACCCACTTTATATCTTCTAAGGCCGCAGCCTCCACTTTGGAGTGGCTGAAATCCAATAAATAAAATTCACCAATCTGTAAGGGAAAATATGGCCATACGTTTTTTTGCACTGCTTTGAGCTCTTTTCTAATCCCATTGAGTAGAGTTTGTCATGCGATCTCATGGCACACCAATCGCTCTGGTAAAAATTGTGGTAAATCATTTGGGGGAATTGAACAACTAAAAAATCTGATATAAGAGAAGTGTTCCTCAATGTACCAGTATGCCACTTTATCCAAGTTAGCCACAACTGTGTCTAAAATTCTAGGAGGTGGGTGACCAAAAATAGCAATGTGCATTGGCACCGCTACCCAATTATAGATTTCATGAAAGAAATCCTTTGCCTTGTCTTCCCATAGTTTTGAATGATAAATATGAATTGGTTCTGCATTATTTGGAGTCCAAATCCATCCCATCAGTGGGAAAGGTGTCATGAAACAGATGGTGTCCATAATGTAACCTGACATAAATAATGAATCTGATTTCCCCTTGTCTTTATCTGTCTGGTATTTTGTAATTTCACTAGCCAGACTATCCAACAATATCTTGGCCTAGTCGAAATAATACCCTTCTTCCACTGTGTGTATGATGGGTACCCATGGTAGAAAGAAATGGGTTGTGTTCTCTTTTACATAGAGTCTACACATCATCATGGCTATATACATGAAATGCAGTTCTAGCGATGAGATTGAGTATATGTCGTGAGAATCGGCTCTGAACTTTTCGGGGCATGAACACCAGTCCTTGATCAAGTCGGAAAGACTCTTTCCATATTGATCCCGCTCCTTCTTGTTAAAATTCACTAGAAAACTGGCATTATAAATGAAATTTGGTGTTCAAGACAGTTTATACATCACCTGTATGTGTTCTGACTGAAATTACCCAAGAACTACCTTATGAGAATTGAATATAGTTCTAGTTGGGAAATCCACATGATTCGATTCCCATCCAATCATGTCATTGTAGGGTAAAATCCTTGACTTTGTTTCTACCTTATGTATCTCTGCCTGAGAATCAGTCTTGTATTTGGTGGATAAGTCTTCCCTTTTGTTGTCGCTTGAATCATCAATGTAGTTTACCAGTTCATACTATAGGGTGTTGAATACATGCGTCCAGGTTTTAATTATGTTTATACTTCTAGGAGAGGTGTCAGAGAAAAACTCTGAGTTCTGGCCTGAACTCTTGCTAGTTGCTTTAGCTTCTTTTCATGGTGACATGATATCAGTTCTCAAAAAACCTGTTATTTGTCACAGAAAACACATAGGACTGAGTATCTCGCTAAGCAAGTTCTACCAAAATGAGAATGTAATTGAAAATGAAAAAATCTTTCTTGCCTTAAATGCCTCGACCTGCATATAACTTCACTGACAATACGTTTAATTCTTTTAATAAAAATATTTTGGAATTAAAGAAGGATCTTATTTGAAATCATTTCCCCAGGTTGGTCATTTAATAATATTAATGGTCAATTTTCATGATCAGAAAAGTATAAATCTACTTTGAAATCACCTGTATCGCAAATCAACATAAACTCAATGGTAAAATAAAATGTTTTATTATAATAATAAATCAGGTTTATATGACTAATTAATTATGTTTAACCTTGATCCACTTCGGGCTTTTGGGTCCCGTGTTATCCTACTTCTGTTCAAGATATAACCCTGAACCGCGAAATCGCGATTGATTAATTAATCTTAATCATGTTTAACTTTTGTAAATAATCACGATTAATTAATGATTTTGCGATTTCGGATGTCGGGAGTTTAAGTTATCATTTGAGGTAGGATTCCCGAAGCGTGAAGTTGCGATAAGATTAATTATCGTTAATCATTTTTTAATTATTTAATTAACCTGATTTAACTTAAGATACTTTCGTGACTTCATATATCGGAACTTTCAACTTCTTTATATGTCTAACTGTTAGTATTGTGAAACCCTCAAACCAGATACTTTGAAAGATGTCTTTAGTGATTTATCTTTTTAACGAATGGGTGGCTCCATAACTTGAAAAGATTTTAGACCATTGGATTAATCAAAAGACTTTATCAATGGTAGTATTGAAGTGCGCATTTATCCTTATTTAAACAAGATGAAACTTTTTAAGTCTAAAGTTTTAGAAAAATATATATGTTTCAACATAGGCTTCATCTAGGGATCTCGTTTCCTTACGGGATGAGAAGAACAGTAGACCGAGTGCCTTTATTGGGTAAATGGAGTCATTATTGCAGCTCTGTGAAACACATTATGAAAGAAGACACACAAAAGGACTTGGGACTTCATCGATATCTCTGAAAACTTTCAAAACTTAATCATTCATCAATCTTGAAATGAGGCTTAAATTGCTTCCTTTTCTTAAAACTGATTTTATAATTGCTTGAGATAATCAAAACAACCTTAACCAATCTATCAGACTTTGTTCGATTTTATTCGCATCAAGGAAAAGTGATTTTAATTTTTTAAACAGGGAGTCCCGCATTAGCTTAGAATGTAGATCTAGCTTGAGAAAGAACTAGTTGCCAAGGTACATTATAATACATGTATAACAACCTTATAGATATCATAGATATTACTTCACTGCCAACAATTTTGTTCAATACCCCAGTGAAGTTATGTAATTCCCATATCGAATTTCCTTTCACCACTTCAATTAATAACTTTTCATTTAAATGCTGAGATGAGGGCAATCATTTAATGAATTTCCTTTCATCATCCCTATTTGGACTAGATGGGGGAAATCATTTTATAAATTTCCTTTCACCGTCTGTCTTATATTTTGAAACATGAAGTGAGGGAAATCAATTTGTATATAATAAAATATACCAGGAATGATATCTATTTATGTTTTAGAAGTAGAGGTCTGTTAACTCACTTTGATTGCCCTGAAATAATCCTCTTCTGACTTTCAAAAAACCTTTGTTTACTAGGAAGTTTTCATGGGGAATTTTATTTTCCAGGGACTTTCCTTGAGCGACATCAATCATTTTAAATCTGCTAAAAAGTTTAGAGTAGTTAGGATTAGTCCAAACATACTTTGTATTTCAATTAAAATTAGGAATATCATCAGGATTTTAGGCTATTCTCATGTGGAAGATTTGTTTTTAAGATTCCAAATTTAAAGTGAATCTCTTTTTCCTCTTTCAAGACCAGGAAGAAACGTTCTCTCTATTGTTAGCTTTCTTCTTTTAAAAACCTTCTTTTTATGTTTTTTTTATCATTTTATTTTTTTATTTTTTAGCCAGAGGGAAAACTTGAGAATTATGCTGTAATTTTGTAACCCTCTGACTGTAAATCAGGTGACAATATTAATGCAAATGAAACTTCTGTCATATTCATTAATATCTTCTTGAAAATTTTAACTTGGGTCGCCAGGGAAGAAGTTCATACCTCAGATTTTCTCTATGTTTTCAACCAAACAAACTATTAGTTTATCACATGTTTCGAGGGAAATTCAATGTGAGTATTGATTCCTGCTAGAAATCGTCTCTCAGTTATGAGCCTGTATCCTACAATGAGATGAATCATGAAAGATGTCAGGAACTCTTTGCTGAGTGGAAACCTACTTGTTGCATATATATATATATATGAAATCAACTAAGAAAAGGACAAAAATTATAACAAAAGTGAAAACCAAATCGGTATGTACAATGATAGTTTGGAACTATATTACTTCATGAAATGCTTGAGGTAATGCCCATTGATAGGGGTGTTAAGAATCTTTACGCCAATATTTTCTAACAAAAATGCATTATTTCCTTCAGAGGCTGAAATTTTATATGGTCCACATTAGATCTAGTCAAACTTACTGTGCTTCCCCTCATCTTCTTTCACGGCTTCCCATTTTAAAACCAAATCACTAGGGAGACATTCCCTATCTTTAACTTACTGTTCAAACATGGCTTTTATGTTATCCTGATACTTCTGTAGTTTTCCATCCACTTCATCCCTCTTTTTTTGAACTTCAATCATTTGATTTATTCTTCTGGTGATATCATTTGGCTCTTATTTTGAGTCTTTCCAGAGTTTCAATACAGGAAGTGCAAGATTTATGGGTAAAACAACATCAGTACCATATACCATCTGAAATGGGGACATTCCAATGGATCTTTTTGTCCCTATTCTCTTAGCCCATAAAGCATATTTCAAATGTACATGCCATGTATTCTTATTTTCAGTCAACACCTTTTGAATTATGGTTCTCAAGCTCTTGTTCGATGACTGTTATGAACCAAATATCAATATAGCATAGAAAAACCTCAGAAAAAGTACTCAACACCTTGAAAAAGAGATAATTTCAGATAATAAGCCTCTTCGAGGGGGCAACCTCCTTTTACCCCACTTAAATGTTCAAGTATAAGATGATTCAAA
>ML824395.1:5143-26669 GCA_009831015.1 Picea engelmannii | reverse complement strand
TCCTTCCTGCATAATCCAAACATGGTCATTCTAATTTTCCTGATTAATATGTGTTTCAGCAAATTCATCCACCATCTCTAAAAACTATCTAATTTTCTCATCATATTCAAAGAACTTCCAATGTTGTATATTTTTTGGTATAGATAGTCTATGCCTCATTTCTATACGATATTTCAGTTTGAATTCCATAGGAGATACAAACGTTGAGGCTACTTTGGCTAATGAATCTGCCTGTTGATTTTGTATTCAGGGGATGTAGTGAACATTAACAGATGAGAAAAAAATTTCAATTAGATCCCAGGCACAATTTCTATAAGACCTTAACCTTGGGTGTTTAGCCTGATACTGATGATTTATCTGTTTTTTAATTATTTTTGCATCACCATAGACTTCCAAGTTTTTAATTTTCAACTTCTTAGTAGCCTCTAATCCTAAGACCAAGGCTTCATATTCACATACATTATTAGTGTAATTGATGTCCCACTGTAACCTGTAAGAAAAAGGGATAATAAACTCATCTCCAGGTGCCACAAATAGAACTCCAACTCCTGCTCCTTTACAAGACAAAGCACCATCGAAATACATTTTCCAAACTCCAATACTATATACATCTTTATTTGTTTTTTCTATTTTTTCTTTTTCTGTACAATTTTCTTCTATACATTCATCTAAATCATCATCAATGGATAAAATAAAATTTCCTAAATCTTGATCTGTGACATAAACAGGGTAATTATTTGGATTCAGCGAGTCACTTATTGTATATGACAACCTTGTCTCTTTGTACAAGAGGGTAAACTATCCACCCAAGATCGGGATTGTATCATATGTCATGTTGAGTTGAAGGGATCCTCCCAGTTTGGCACTCCAAGACCTAGATAAAAACATGCCATACTTTGGAGGTATATCAGTAACAACCACATCCACCAGAACACTTTTTATAGGAATTTGTGCAAGATTAACCACTAAATGTTTAATCATGCCCACACATTTAACTTTTCTCAAATCAAAAGAGTACATATCTCTGTATGGTCAAGTAATTTTGAGACCAAGTCTATCCATAATACCTTTGGGCATCACATTATGGGAAGCTACAAAATCCAACATGAAATTGTGAAGAAGACGATCATGTATAGTTAGTGTAATGTAGAAAGGAGCGACAGTATCTCCGACGCCTTCAAAATGTGGACCAAAAATTATATTCAGTTTATCATCTTCTAAATTTATGACATCGGCCTGACTTTCAGTATTTGAAAAATTTATCATTTTAGCAATTTGTTTTCTATATGTAGGGTTTTTTTCCAATTCAACTAGAGGTACAGGGATCTTGATCTTATTAATCTCATTCTCTATATTGAAATTTCTCGTTGTCTTATCAACTTCTCTTGTTGGGATTTCTATCTCTTTTTTATTTATTTATCAGTTTGTGTTTCTTTTGTTACATCCAGGTTTGTTTTTACAATCTAGGTTTCGACTACTTTTGTTTTGACATTCTGTGTCTCAGCTAATGGTGGAGCTATCTCATTATCTTTTCTCTTCGACACAATTTTCTTTGGTTGAGTAGTTGTGATATTTCTATCTCTAGGCCATAGATTATACTTTTGCTGAAGTTGGACCATTATATTATCTATGATTCCTAGATAAGAATATTCTTCTATATTATTTATGCTTTCATCGTGATTATACCAATATTCTATATTTAGAGACATTTCATAATCTTGTTTTGTCAAAAAAGGTTCTCGGAAATCATCACCAAGATTATTCATATCTTCTTCCAACTCCTCAAAGTTTCGCAAGTCCTCTCCTCCTATAAAATTTTCATTCTTAAAGGGGGCCTAAATCTTTTGATCTTCATTCTTGATCTGTCTTTCTTGGATTTGAGGATTACGATTTCTTTTGAAATCTTTTCTAGGGAACTGATCATTCATAGATTGGTCCAATTCCATTTTCGAGATTTTATTTGACAATTCTTTGATTAGTTTTTCCATGTCATCCATCTTATCTTCTGAGGACCTCCCAAATCTGGAGGGTCCTTCTTGTTCTCTGTATTGTCTGATTTCTTTATTTCCCAGTTCAAATTTATCTTTTAACTTCCCTGATTCCATCATATTTGACTCAATTTCTACAACATCATCCTGCATTTTAGTGAGATCTATAGATATCCTTTCTCTCAACAATAGAGAGAAATCCGGATCAAAATCCCCAACAAAAATTACTTTTGTTGTAGGTTGAGAGGGTTTAACATCAGTTGGGATCTTTTTATATAATTTATTAAATATTTGAGTAAACTCGGTTAGATAATAAAGGTGATATTTTCTTTCTCCCCATTGTATGACAAAGGCAATTTCTAACTCGTCATATGATCCTATGGAACCTGCTGGTAGTCCTCGGAACTAGGTTCTCACTTTTCCTTCGAAAGTTTCAACAAGGAGTCTTGAATAAAAATATTTGTGCTCGAGGACAAGGATATCAACGAATTGATCAAAGAAATTTATGTGCTCGGTCGCGGTTAAGTCTCCCTCTCCGATGAAATTTGGTAGTTTCTTCATAAATTTTTCAGGTAAATCATGGAGGGGAACTGGGAGAACCAAAGGAGCATACCTAGCTGCTACTTTGGAAAAAAATCTAGGAAATGGGGGTGGTATTTGACTGCCTCCCCCTCCTCCTGCACCACCTCCGGCACCACCTCCTTCAGCCGCAACCATTGATAATTTGAGGGATGAAACTTTGATATTGTAGAGGGGTTTTTCAAAAATGTGTAGTGAAGTTTTAGTGCCTTCGGGATAAAGCAAAAAATATTTAGGAGACTTACAGTTAGGAGCCAAAAAATATGAAAATAAGGGGACAGGGAAATGAGGACTGGGTTCTTCGGATTTACAGGATGTATACACATGAGAACCAACATGAGTCAAATCGGGGTAAAAGATATATTCTTCAGAGCTTAGAGAGGTTGGAATCTTGTTAGCTTTAATCTCAAACGAAACCAACTTTGGATTTAGGGTTCTGGCTTAAAGTTTGTTAGAAGATGTTTCTCCGAAAAGGAGTTGAATGGGACCTTCTTGCGAAGTTAACGATTCTAATAAAACTTTAGTATTTGATTTGGGTTGATAAACCTTACTTGCTGAAGCAATAGTCTGTTTAAGGTATTCCCTTGGTTTAAAAAGTTTTTCAGGGTCATATATAGGCGAGGTTTTTTTATCATATGGATTCTTTCTAGTATTATTTTGACCGAATGCCACTTTATCAATTGTGGAGTCTCCAAGTTAAAAATGAAATATTAGCCATATAATGTGTTCAATATTTGTTCACTATCAAAGAAAGAAACTTACCAATGTCGTTCTCCCAGGGAAAAATAACTTTGATTCTTCGTCCCCAGCAACGACGCCAAAAAAATGTTGTTCATGAGTTTATACATAAGGTTCAAAGTATAATGTCAAGGCATCAAGAAATAAGGAAAGTTTTAATATTTCTCTTTCTACCTCAGTTGTATGAGAAAAGGTCCCTTAAATAAATTAACAGTATAACAACTCAGAGGTTGTCTTTCATGTCTGAGTTAAAATTAAAAGCATTGGGTGTAATGAGAGAAAAACATAAAGCTATTAGACAAAGCAAGGAATATATTACAGAAGAATCTTACTTTACTACAAAAGAAGGAAATAGTTGATATAACCTTAAATGAAGCATAAAATGTAGAAATCCAATTAACTCACAGGACTTGTATTTACTAACAGTAAAATAGAGGAAAAGTTGTGCGCTATTAAATTACTAAATGAAATGTAACCACAATAGATGTTGTACTAAGTTGCAATCAAGAATTCATCAAGGATATATATATATATATATATAAAGATGATGAGATATGGAAAGACAGAAGAAGACATAACTCAAACTAAATGAAATGTGGAATCTATGGTCTGCACTTGTATTAATATTCAATAAGGAGAGTTTTCTCAATAACATACAGCAAGAAGAAACCTTTCTTTAGTCTTTTGAAAATATATTTATACAAGAGGTTCTCAACCCTAGGCGGTTGGAATTCTCGTTATTCCTAGATAATAATGGTTACAAAATGAAAACCTAAACCGTTTCACTTTGTTCTTCTCTATCTCATACCAGCAAAAAAAAATATGCATATGTTACTTCATTGATTCTATTGAGGTACTCCCTTTACCTCACTCAAGACATTCAATACACCTGCTTAAAAATTGTACTAATAGTCTAGAAGGTTCTGTCACATCTTTTGCCTCAAAAATATATAACTTCTTTTGTAATTGTGGCGATCTATCTTCTATCCTTTTATCTTCAGAAGTCATTGACTGTAACTGTAAATTTGGATTTACTAGCCATCTATCTATTTGAGCAATGTCAACCTTCTTTAGCTATGAAATTTTAGCCTAAGTTGCCTCTAAGATTTCCTTAATGTCAAGTTGATTCTTCACAATGTCGATTTGTCCTAGTATTTTAGAACAATCATCCTTTCCAAGGCCTAGTGATTCTTTATTAAGCAAATGAAAAACCTCTTCACAATCCTCTTTTATTTCCTTAGCCGTTCTTTTACTCTTGGCTATATTGGCCTCCCATGTCTTTAATATTATATCGGCTCTGACCTACTTTTCAACAGTCAATCTGGGAGTTACAGATATTTATTCTCTAGCAGATGACACAACCACTTCTTGAAAAGTGGTCTAGGCTCTCTTTCTCTGAAACCAATATTATCCAATCATTGCTTTACTTCCCGAAAATGACTTTGGATGATTTCTACCTTAGTCAAAAGGCTTTGTTGTGCTATTTCTAGTTTCTTTAACACCTCCAATGCTTGATCTTGAAACAATGTTATATCCACAACCATTTTCTCAGTGGAACTGACCTTGTCTTGTAATTGTTTTACCAACTCATCTTGTTGGATAGTCTGAATTTTTCTCACTTGCATATTCTTATGCATCTCATCAATACTAGACTTGAGCAGTTGTATTTCTTGTTTATCACTAGCTATTTCTTGTTCCAACCCCTTATTGACTTCATGTCTGACATTATTTTTTGTAGTCCTTATTTTATTTTGCAACTGAATTATCATATGATTCTTCTGCTTCAGTTTTTGTTTCAGATTATCAACCGGGAATAGGTTAGTTGTTGCAAAAACTCTCAAAAATCATGCTACCTCTGTAGCAAAGTATTCTTCTTCCAAATTTTGTCCATCCAATAGTACTTTGTGCTTTTTGACAGTTGCAACTTCTTTTTGGTGCATTTCTTTCTTCACCACAAATTTCCTTTTCTTACTAAAAAAGAAATCAAAAGGAGGTATCTCTTCAATAGGGATAGGCATGAGATATCCTATGAGTAGTAACTCTACATTGGGGTTTCCTCTGATGAACTATAATGGCCTGACAACCTGAATGGGGCTGTCAATTTCTGTGGATAATTTTTTTTGGGTTCCATCTGTAGTTGATTTATCTGATGAAGACAATGGCCTATATTCTCCACTATTTATTAATGTCTCTGCTTGATCTTTGGCATGGTTATCAGATACCTATGTCGCTGAGATATCTTATTTCTGAGTCGAGACCTTTGATTTCTCTAAGTTTTCTAGGCCTTCTTGTTTTCTATAGCTTACAGATTCTAGATTTTGGGTCTCTGTTTGTTGTGTAGATGGAGACATTGGTTTTCCCCTTGTAATACTTTTAGAAGACTACTTCTTTGGTGCTTTTGGAAGCTGTAAAAATCAAACATTTTATCAGGTTATAGAGCTCGAACTCAGCTCAGAACCTCTTGGTAAGATCTCACCCCTTGGAACATTTCGTTACCCAAGACATTCTGCGGGTCATGTTTCTTGAATTCAATGTTAACCTGCTTTATTTGTTCTAAGGCTGTAGCCTCCACTTTGGAGTGGTTGTAATCCAATAAATAAAATGCATCAATGTATAAGGGAAAATATGGCCATACCTTTTTCTGCATTGCTTTGACCTCTTTGCTAATACCGCTGAGTACATTTTGTCATGCGATCTCGCGGAACACTAGTCGGTCTGGTAAAAATTGCAGTAAAGCATATGGGGGAACTAAACAACCTAAAGCTATGATATAAGAGAAGTGTTCCTTGATGTACTAGTCTACCACTTTATCCAGGTTAGCCACAAATATGTCTGAAATTCTAGGAGGTGGGTGACCAAAAATAACAATGTTCATCGACACCACTACCCAATTATAGATTTCATAAAATAAATCATTTGCCTTGTCTTCCCAGAGTTTTGAATGATAAATATGAATTGGTTCTGCATTATCTGGAGTCCAACTCTAGCCCATCAATGAGAAAGGGATCATGAAATAGATGGAATCCATAATATAAGCTGACATAAAGACTGAAGTTGATTACCCCTTGTCTTTCTTTGTTTGGTATTCTATAATTTCATTAGCCATACTGTCCGGCAATATCTTGGCCCAGTCGAAATAATACCCTTCCGCCACTGTGTGTATAATGGGAACCCATGGTAGAAATAAATGGGTTGTGTTCTCTCTTCCATAGTGTCTACACATCATCATGGATATATACATGAACTACGGTCCTAGCGATGTGATTGGGTATATGTCGTGATAATCGGCTCTTCTTTTTGGGGCGTGAACACCTGTTGTGGGTGGGAAAACCCCCTATGGACTAGCACTAAGGGTTCTATAATGCATGTAGAAATAACCTTCTAAAGTCTCCTACTTTTTACTATCATCCTGACATAAACCCCGCATTCATGCATAAAACACAAGGATAAAAGGATATGGTAACTCTACCTTGAACTCCATGTTTGGTGTCGATCCTTTTGCGTTGGGTTGCTCCTAAACTGCAAGTCTCCTCCCAAAGCCAACCTACATTCACAAACAGACATACAAAGAAATACGAACATGCATCTTATATATGAATTAGTGGGTTAGATGTTCTAATAAAATATCAATCAAAATTGAATATTGAACACCTCGTATGGCGGGACGGGAAAAGTAATCCTTTTTATTAACCTCACAAAAGTTACTTAAAATGGTGAGATAGACTACTACTCCTCAAATATGGTCCTTGGATCCTCTTTAACTGTACACCAACCACTTCCACTTATGATTCTCCTCTTTAGTTCTCACAAAATGGTTGCAAAATATTGGGACAAGGGGAATACAAAAAAGGGCAGAGTTTCTTTGTTATTATTTTTTCTTTTTTCAAATGGGACCCCTACCTCTTATTTTATAGGCTAGAAAAGGGTAGTTATCCAATTGAGTGACCAACTATGGGTGGTCAAATGGTTTAGGCAATTACCCAGAAATCTGTATTCTATATGCAACTTTCTATTTTTGTGTTTTTGTCAGTATATGTGGGCTTTAATGGGTTAGCTAGTGTATATAGATGGGAAACAGTGGTGTAGGGAATGTATGCCTTCAAAAGAATGGCTTTGAAGAAGAGTTGTTCAATGGTGGCTTCACAAAAATGGAAAGTGAGATGGCTTGATGCTAGGTGTTGTTCCCGAGTCTACACTTAAGGCTATAAAGAGTAGAGTCTAAGCATCTAAAGTGAGTAAAAGAAAAGAGGGGAAGAAACAACTTCGGGGGATGAAGCTATGGCCGATATCTGAGTTGTCTTTGTCTAGATTCCAAATATTCTTGAATGTTGATATCCCATTCGATGGCGGCCCATGAACGTTCAAGCTCTGTCCAGGTGATGGCAGTCTTAAGTATGGTATCGAAAAGATTCAAAGCGATGCTGGTTTGATCTGATAGGTTGAGTTTGATGTTGGGTTGTCTTACAATGGGTACAGTCACGGGGAGAACAGAGATTTGAAAGAGGGTTGATGTTTTAAAGTGCTTACTTCAATTTTAGATTATACGAGGAAAATTCAGTGAAGCCAATCGAAGGGTTTAACAAAATCGAAGGTAATTTTCCATAACTGAGTTAAAATCTTGAAACCGAGTGTGAAAATATAGAGCTGTCGATAATGTGGGGCATCAATTTCAGAGGAATTCCATGCTGTAGCAGAAGAAGAAGAGAAATAAATGCCTTGATGAAAGCATATAATGTAGAGATCTAAGTAATTCATAGGTCTTGTACCTACTAGTAGCCGATATAGAGGAAAAATTGTAAATAACTAGATAACTAGAACTCGATCACCACAGTAGAAGTTATACTAAATTGTAGCTAAAACATTCATCAAAGACGTATATGTAAAAAATGACATGAAGCATGAAATAATAGAGGAAAACACATAACTCAATATTGATGGAATATGGAGTCTTCAATTCGCTTTGTATTAATCCTAGCTAAAAAGAACTTTCTCTATTAGAATCTACCACTGAAAAAAAAATCCCCATTCCATCTTTTCCTCAATGTATATTTAAACAAACTTCTGAACATTTAGAATTCCGATCATTCTGGAAACGTGTTAGTTACAAATGAAAAAATGGAGTGTTTCATCTCCTCATCTTTTGTCTTCCCTCGTAAGGGCGGAGAACCTTTCTTTCTCTGCTCTTCCAGCTCCAGAAATAGAACGGGTTGACATATGTCGTTATTTAGCACCAGAAACCTGCCCCTTCACCTGCTCAATTCACATGACACACATTTCCATCAAATGGGCTATCAACCTGGAAGGATCTACTTGGTTGCTTTCCTCGAAGGTGTAAAAACTATTCGCCAACTGTGGCACCTTTTCCCTACTTGTTGGTCTTTCATGATGATAGATCATAATTGTAAACTTTGCTATACTAGCCATTTTTCCACTTGGACCATATCAACTTGGCTTATCTGGGATATCTCCACTTTCTCTTTCTCCACGTTTTCTTTGATGTCCAACAACTGTTTATCTATATTGATTATGCCCAATGTCCCATCACTGCCTTCCTTATCAAGGTATAACAAAATTGTATTTATCAAGGCGACCATTTCCTCACAAGAATTCATCACCTCATTAGCTCTCCCCCTGCTTTCTGATATATTCTGCTCCTAGACCTTTAGCAAGATATTCCCTCTAGATTTTTCTGCGATGGATAATTCGGAGCTATCGACCATCTCTATCTTCATTGTAGCTATAACAGTGTCTTGAAAAGAAACCCGAGATGCCCCAGCTTCTCTTTCTCTCAAAGAAATATTTTCTAACACTTGATCTATCGTTTGAAAGTGGTTTTGAATGGTTCCCACTTTTACAAGCAAGTCTTATTGAGCCATTAATACCTTATGTCGGATTTTGACAGCTTGGGATCTGAACACTTTTATGTCTAAAACCTGATTCTCAGCAACATCCAATTTCGATTGTAACTCTATAATTTATTGCCCCTGTTTTCTTACCTGATTTTGGCTAATTTGCACCGACTGGCTCAGCTACTCAAGGTTAGATCTAAGTTTCTCGATCTCCTGCAGATCGACTATTCGGGATTGCTAGAGGATTTTTCTCACCTCATCCCTAGCATTTTCTTCAACAATAGCCACTTTAGCTTCCAACTTATTGATCAAGAGGTTCTTTCATTTCAATTGGGCCTTCAAAGTTCCAACTGAGTATTGATTAGTTGTAGCATAAGCACCTAGTGTTCCTTCTATCTCATCTGTGAATTCTTCCTCTTTCACGACCTTTCCATCTACCATGATTTTAAATTTTTTAGCCACTACGCCCTCTCTTTGATATAATTCTTTCCTCACCATGGCCTTCCTTTTTCTATAAAAGAAAAATTTGTTAGGAGGCATCTCCTTTACAAAAATGGGCTTCAGTTCTTCATTGAAAATCCACCCCACATCGAGATTCCCCTTTGTGAACTGTAAGGGTGTGATAATAGAAATCGGACTGTCGATTTCCTTGGATGGTTGTTTCAAGGTAACATCTATGGCTGACTTGTTTGACATGAGCGATAGTGAGTCACCCGACCCTTGCAAGGGTATCTTTGCTTGACCTTGGACCTGCTTGCCCAGCGTACCCTTTTCGGGGTTTCCTTCCTGTTGGTAGGGAATTTCGGCTCCTCGCTCTGAGGTTCCAGCCCCCGTATTTTCTCTTGGTTCTTCTCCTTGTTAGGATTTGATTCCTTTGAAACTTTGGCTTCCGTCTATTGTGTAACCAAAAGCTTTGGGGTTTCACCATGTAAAATTTGGGGGAGACAACTCCGCCGATGCTCCTGAACTTTAAAGAAATCGGCCATATATCTGGGTGGCAGGGATTGAATTCAACTTATGACTTCAGAGTAGGACCTCCCCAAAATATTTCATGATGATGGGAATCCTCGTGTTCATATCTATTCAGGCCACAACTTGCCAGGTAATTTCTCACAACCTTACTAAGGTCATGCTTCTTGAACTCAATATCCACCAGCTTCATTTCTTCTAAATTCATAGCCTCGGCTTTGGCATGACCAAAATCTAACAAGGAATATGCACCAATATGAATGGGGAAGGGTGGCCATACCCTTTTTGATACTCCTTTGAGCTCCTTTCTTATTCCACTGAGCACAATCTGCATGGTGGTCTCGCGACACAATAGCTTATATGGAAAGAATAGTGGTAGATCATATGGAGGAATAGAGGTGCCGAAAACCCTGATATATGAAAATTCCACCTCTATGTACCAATATGACATTCTACTCAAGTTGGTCGTGATGCTCTCTGAAATCTTGGGAGGGAGATGGTCGAAGATGGTGACATGCAATAGCACCATTACCCAGTTGAAGATCTCGTAGATAAATTCTTTGGCTTTCTCCTCCCAAAGCTTCGAGTGGTAGACATGAATAGGCTCTCTATTAGATGGAGCCCAGCTCCAGTTCATTAGTGGGAAGGGTGTCATGAAGAATATGGCATCCATGATGTAAGAAAACATAAAGAACGAAGATGATTTTTTACTTTCCCTTTGTGCTCAATATTCGGTAATTCGACTGGTCAGACTGTCATACAACAGTTTGGCCTAGTTGAAGGAGAAACCCTCAACAACTGTATGAATGAGTGATACCCATGGGAGGAAAAAATGGGTAGTTTCCTCCTTCCCATACAACTTGTAGGCCATCATCTCTATGTACTTGAATTGTGGCTCCAAGGAAGAAATTGAATAGATCCCGTGAGTGTCAGCCCTGAATTTCACGGGGTGTGAGACCCAATCTTTGATCATATCGGATAAAATTTTTGCATACTGCTCGCACTCCTTATTTTTGAAATCTTCTAGAAATTTGACATTGTGAGTAAGGTTCAGTGTGGGTGACAATTTATACATTGCCTGCAAATGTTCTATCCTGAAAGTCCCAATCGTTACCTTATGTTTGCTAATAATCATCCTAGTTGGGATGTGCACATGGTCTAGCGCTGATCCGGATTTTATGAGCAGAACAAAATGAATACAGATTATTAAAATATTATTAACACAGAATAACAGAGATACAGTAAAACTGGTTTTCTATTCAATAAGGAAATAAGATGAAACTGTAAAATGCAGCGGAAAACAAGATTGTTGGAATGGTGGCGGCTTATCTATGAGAAGAGATGTGATGGCTGCGCTCATTCACAAGAATATCATTACAATGAGGATTTGAAGGAATTTTTACAATAAACAAGAATGTCAAAAACCCTAGAAATCCAAACACCTAACCCTAGGAGATGAAGCGCCAAAAGTCATGTGGGCCCCGTTTGGGTAAGTTAGTCAGTAAACTTCTTAGGGTCGTAACTTTTGCATACGATCTTCGTTTTAGGTGCATGATAGCTTGTTGGAAAGGTCTATCCGAGGACTACACATTTTGGTTTAATCTAATAAAGGGCATTTTCGTTTGTGGCAATCTCTAAAAACGTTGTTTAGGGCCTCAAAACGGTCATGCAAGTCAGGGACCTGAAAACTAGGGAAAAAACTGCCAAAATGAACCAGTTGGAATAGGTGGGAGGCCACCAACATCCATATGGATCAAAGCGACCACATGATCATATCACAATAGGGAAGAAGTTGGGGCCTCACTGCTATTTTGTGCATCTCTTCTTGAGTGATGATTTTGTATTTGGTTGATAAGTCATCCTTCTCATTGTCACTAGAATCATTTGAATAGTTTACCGACTCGGATTGCAAAATGTTGGAAGCATATGACCATGTATTGATAGAATTAATACTTTGGGGCAAGGTATCAGAAACAATGTTTGAACCCTGACCTGAACTCTCGGTAGCTTCCTTGGGCACTTTTTGTGGAGCCATGATAGAGAAACCTGCAACTGGACCTCCTGTCGAAAAATTGAAAAACACAAACAACGGTTATCCTAGTGAAATGGCTCTGTGCGCAAATAGGAATGAAAACTGAAATAATGAAGGAAAAACTCTCTATCTTGGTCATTTAAGCCCATGGGTGTCCTTTCCAACAGAACGGTCAAATCTCTTAATAGAAATATTTAGAAGTAAAAACGAGATCTTACTATCCGTCACCTCATTGCAATTCAGATAAATGCCATAAATGCTTGACGAGTCATAAAATTGCAAAACGCAGGATCATTCAAGACTTCATCCGTAAACCACATGTGTTAAAGTTTGTTTAAGGCGCTAATTAATTTGGCTTATTCCTTTCAATTTGGTGCGCTTAGTTCCTAATCCCCTTTTCGGCGCTCACCACATCGAGTGTTTTCGCTCCTAGCCACTGAACCTTAAAAACCCGAAATCACGATGGCGCAAGTTAATTGATTAGAAGTGATTTGACTTAAGACTTTTAATTAATCCATGCTTAATTAAAGAAAATTGTGACTTTGTGGATCGGGGTTACGAGGGTGTTTTCCTTTGGGGAAAAAATCGTTGAGTCACGAAATCACAACAGTGACTAACTAGGGTTTAAAGTGATTTGTTCTTGATACTAACCTGGGTAACTTTAATGCAACTTCACAACTTCGCAAGTCAGAGGCTTGAGAAACGTTCAACACGTAACTCCCGAGAGAGAGGGCATAAGGTACTAAGTGTTGATAAGCCCTGCTTAGTCTTTTAGTAATTGTGATTAAAATCAGGACGGTTTTAACCATTTCACACATCAAGATACTGTGAATTTAGTGGGTAGAAATATGAAACAAATGAAGTCCCAAAAACCAACGTTTTTGGGCTTAAGTATAACATTTCATGTATTTAGAGAAAGGCGGCTCCAACATAGGCTCCAACTAGGGATCTCGTCTCCTTGTGGGATGAGAAGGACAATAGACCAAGTGCCTGAGAAGGGGTACATGGAGTCATCAATTTGCTTCAGTGAAACTTCGTTTGGAAAAGGGGGGCAGAGGAAAATTTGAGGTTTCAACTTTAATTCCGAAACTTTCCAAAACTCGACACGATTCCTAAACTCAACAACAGTCCATTCGGTCACTTTACCTTCCTCGAGACTGAATTCGGAGCTTCTTAAGATGGTCCAATCAATCTTAGGAAAATTAACAAATCCGATAGGTTTTAGCTTGCATAAAAAAAAAAGTAAATTCCATGCTTTTAATTGGGGAGACCTGCATGAACTCGAGTTGTGGATCCAATTTCGAAAAAGATGATTACCAGAGTGTAGAATAATTTAAGTATGACATCCTTACAAAATATCTTAGATATTACTTCACTGCTAGCGAGCTTGTTCAGTAACTTGGTGAAGTTATCTGGTTCCCTTTATTGAATTTCCTTTCACCACTCCAAACTGTAATCTTGCATTTAGATGATGAGATGAGGGTAATCATTTTATGAATTTCCTTTCATCATCTCTTTGGACTAGATGGGGGCAATCAATTATGAATTTCCTTTCACCATCTGTCTTATACTTTACTTTGAAAAGTGGAATGGGGGAAATCAATTGGCATAAAAAAACATACCAGGGGTGATATTTGTGTATATTCGTTACAGAGGCTTGTCAGCTTGCTTTGAGTGCTCTGGACCAACTTTCTCTTAACCTTCACAACATCCTAGTCTGCAAGAAAATATGGGAGAATTCATTTCCAGGGGTCTTCTTTTGAGCAAGACTTAACCATTTGAAAGTTGTTAAAAGACCTAAGAGAGTTAGGATCCGCCTACGCATGGATCTTTTCAGCAGGGGACCGAGGAGTCGTGAAGACCAGCTTACTTCCTTAGACATTCGCTAGTTTCCAAAATCGAAGAACAACCTATTTTCCTCTATGGATGGTATGGGAAGGTGTCAGAGCTTAAGGAGAGAGTACCAAGGATGAAAAATGGAAAGAGAGAAGGCTATGGACCTCAAAAACCTGGATGTTATCATGCAATCCTGACTCAAGTGAATACATCGTAGTTGCGAGACCACTTCTATGTTTTAAGTGATGTTCATTTGAAATCCAAATACTTAGGCAATTCATACCTTAGCCTTACCACTTCGTTCTCCTCTAAAAGACAAATATTTTTCACCTATTTCGGGTGGGTCAATTTCCTGATAACTGACCATCCCTTTCTCCTTTTGCGGTTTGGGCTGTAATTTGGAGGCCCATATGAAACAACACAAAGAGTATTAGGTCTTAGAGATTTATGGGATTTTGTGTGTCAAAAATTATGTCTCTATTTCTAGGAAATCGACAACCTATTTTATTCGTGATGAAAGTGAACTTACCGAAAAATTTATAAATATTAAAGGAAAACACAAACCGGTATATAAAATGGAGACTTGGAACTCATTTATTGCACATAGTTCTTTAAATAACATCCATTGACAGGGGTGTTGAGGGTTTTACCGTCCAAATTCTCTAATAGAAATGAATACTTCCCTTCAGAGGATGAGACTTTGAATGGTCTGTACCATATATGATCAAATTTACCATGTTTTGCTGAATATTCCCTCCTAGAGTCCCATTTCAAAAACAAATCATCGGGGAGGCAATCCCTATTTTTGGATTTATGATCGAACAACGCTTTCATGTTGTCCTAGTATTTCTGCATCCTTGCGTCCATGTCGGTCCTGCATTGTTGGACCTTAATCAACTGATTTATTCTTCTTGTGACGTGGTTTGGCTCTTCTTTCTCATCTTGCCAGAGCTTCATTACAAGGAGCACCAGATTTATAGGTAATCCCACATCAGTCTCGTATACCATTTGTAAAGGAGAAGTACCAATGGATTTCTTCGTACCTATCTGATTTTTCCATAAAGTGTACTTTAAGTGTACATGCCAAGATATTTTGTTTTCATTCAACACCTCCTTAATTATGGTAATTAAACTTTTATTTGATGATTTGGATAACCCATTACCTTGAGGGTAATATGTTGTGGAGTGTCCCAATACGATGTTATATTTTTGGCAAAAGCTGACCATTTCCATAGACTTGAATGCTTGGGCATTATTTGTTACTATCTTTCAGGGACAACCAAATCTGGACAATATGTTCTCTTCCAGGAAATCTATCAGCACTGAATCGGTCACCTTCCTAGTTGGAATAGCCTCCACCCATTTGGTGAAATAATCTGTGGTAGTGAGGATCCATTTGTGTTGAGCACTGGAATGTGGGTTGATTTTTCCTATAAAATCTAACCCCCATTGTTGAAAAGGGGCTTCAGTTTTGATAGCAACTAGCGGTAGCGCTGGGAGCTTCTATTTTCTTGTGAACAACTGGCAAGGGTTACAGGCTCTAAATTTCACGTTGATGATGCAGTGTGATCTCCTCCTGCTCACAGGATCATTCTAATCCCCTCTTCAAGACAAATTAGCTCCTTGGACTCCCAAATGGAATCACTTCGAAAATTGACCCACAGGTCTTTTCTTCACCCTGTCACGGCCTTCTGAACGACCATGGACAAATTCTCCATAGGGAATGTAATATCGGTTTTTGGGGTTTCGTGTTCTCCATCGTCGAGAGTCCCTGTACTCTTCAATCCCTGATCACCCATGAGCTCCTTTCGGCCTTATCCACTCCCTGGCTAGGCTCCTAGTCCATGTGACTAGTTCTCATAAGACCACAGTCTTATGTTCCGATTCGTCGAGGTTTTAGGCTTAAAAATCCCAATGAGCTCTATTTCCCACTAGCCCTCCAGGCTAAGCTCGTGGTCCATGTGACCTCTATCTCACAAGACCGCAGCCTTGTGTCCTCATCGGAGTTTTAGACTTTCCAATGCCAAAATGAAATAGTCCTCAAGACTCACGATTCCTCGAATCCTGACTCGCTCTCTACGCGTTAGCTCTCCTAGCTAGCTCCCGGCCCATATGACTGCTAACTCACAAGACCGCAGCCTTGTCTCCCATCGAGGCTACGGGGTTTCAAATGTCAAAATTCATATGTCCATGGGATTCTTGATTCCTCTAATCCCTATTCTCCGCTATGCTGACAGCTGGCCCAGACAATGACGCTCCCCGCTTCTCTGATATGCTGACAGTTGTCTCCCACTCATCGGGGTTCCGGACTTCGCGATTTAAAAATGCACAAACACCTTGTCACTGGGATCCCCGATATCCCGATGACCCAAATGTCGATCAATGAATTCATGTCGACCTTTCCCCGGTGGGTCCGATTGCTGCCACGTGTCCCTTCCAGAATGGACGGTCCCGATTTCTTCGGGATTTTGAGACTTGTGATGTCCCAATTCTTTTGATCTCGGGAACTCTGATTTCCCGATGCAGAATATCCCGACTCTCTATGGATTTCTGACACCTGTCTCCCCAAACGGATGACTCAGATTATTCCGGGTAATTCCCCATGGAAATTCCCGATCTCATGTTCACGGGAATGTCGATATCCCGATGCGCCAAAGTACTGACGGGTGCTCGATCTCCGCCACGTGTCTCCACCAACGAACGGTCCAGATCTTCCCGGTGTTTCGAGACTTGAAGTGTCTCAATTTTATTCACCTCGAGAATCCTGATATACCGATGGCTTCTATCCCGATGGCTACGCCTCTCGTCGGGATTTTACATTGGTTGTTCTCGATGGTTTAACCACCGTGCACCTTCCAGTCAATCCGGCGACTGACGGATATCTACTCAAGATCTGGTGGCCCAGATCCTTTCTCCTGCATGCTTACTCTAGAGGCTAAACTCCGATCATCTTCTCCCGATCCAATGACTTACAAGATTCTATGTGAACATCCGACGGTCCACAATCTCCTCTCCTCTATGCGCTTCTCACCCAATCTGACGGTTGACGGGATTTTTCTCCAGATCTAATGGTGTAGATCATTTTTTCCCGTGCGCTTCCTCTGGTGCTCTTTCCTGGATGTGAAAACCGACGGTCCAGATCTTCTTCTCTCCATCTGATCTGACAACTACTGAGCTCCCTCCTGAGCTTCTGCACATTCTTCCAATGCTTGGAAAATTTCCAAGTCTTCCAAAGGCCTCAACCTTTGTTCTCCTTTCTTCTCTTCTCTTGCGGCTCTCCGACTCTGAGCTTTTCCGCGCATATGAAAATGCTGTCCCCCCTGAGCTTTGGGAACTTTGAACTCTCCAAAGAGTTCTTCAGCCACTGCACTCCTTGCAGTCCGACTCTATGCGTGAAAGGCATTGTCCCTCCTGAGCTTCTCAACCACTCAGACCCCTAAGGCATTTTATCTTTCTTCTCCCATAGATGGAGAATATGGATGCCCTTCTGGCTATCCTTCTGCCTCAAGTAACTTCTTGCTGAGCCTTCTGGGTATTCAGTAACCCAGCGAAGATCCCTCAGTGGATTCTTCCTCTAAGTTCTAGAACTCCAAGAGTTCCCTTCTTCTTGCGCCTATCTACACATCGTCTCTATGCCCACCTGGTAGAGTTTCCCTTTTACAGAACGTTCAATATTTATATCTTCTATCGTGCACTCCTTGCACCCGCTCAATGTCCACCTGGCAGAGCTTCTTAGAATCCTCAGTGATTCTGGCTTATGTCTGAACTAACAACAGAGTTCCTCCCTCAACACCATTGTGCATATGCTCAATGCCCACTTGGCAGAGCTTTACAGAATTCACAGCAGAATTCTGTCTCCAACTGTGTCTCTCATACACAGCCTTGCCTCTAAGGTATTCAACAACCTTGAGGTCTTCTCCTGAGTTGTTGACTCCAGTTCCTGTGCCGCAACACGTCTTTGTCTGAACCCGCAGTGTTCAGAAGTTCAACCTCTGTGCACTGGTATTCAGAGACCGCAGCACTCTGTCATGCCCTCCTGACATGAAACCTCAAAGACCTTTCAAGACTGAAACCAAACAACTCCTAAAGAATGCATCAACATAACATACATCTATAGCATACATAGAGAACAAACACAGACATCCACATAACACACACTAATGCAGGAAAAACTGCTCTTTTGTATTAAAATGGAAAATGCATGTAATTACAAGGTGTTCTCGAGCTCTCTCTGGCTCTACTCATCTCAATCCTCACTAACTCCAAAATGAGATCTGAAAATCTCTTTTACCTGAGGGGGCTCTTTGAGCTCTTCCCTCCAACCTACCTACCCTATTCAATTGCATTGAATGGGCTGTCTAGTCCAGAATCGGATCTAGATCTCAGCCATCCAAACATTAATGGCCGCTCTTATCTACATCCTGCACAAAGGCACGGCTTCCCAGCTCAACAGCTTAAACATTTAATTACATTAAATTCAAATTTCAAATGAGGACTGCGCCTCTCTTCAGCTTGAATGCACATGCTCGATGTGGCTGGCTGGCTGACTGGCTGACGTGGAGAGATGCTCTTGCATCAGTTGACATCTGAGAAAAGTTTAGGCCAATAGTATCCTGCCCTTAGGATTTTATAAGTTGTTTCCCTCCAAGCGTGATGCCCTCTGCACACTCCTTCATGGAATTCATTTATGACCCCCTCTGTTTATGATTCTACCAAACAAACTAGTAGGACGCCTGAGGGGTCCTTCCAGTACAGTTGACTTTCGGATATACAATACTTCACCGCATGTATCTTCAGTGTCCTGGCTTTAGCTGGAGACAGATCGCTAGGGCATTTCAGGGTCAGTGGGTAGGACACTATATCCTTATACCATTATGATAAGGAAAACTTCTCTTCGATTTTGGAGATAGCTATTTGGTATTCAGGCTCATTTACATCCCCATGTCCTTCGTATCCTTGTAGGTTATTTATTCCGAGTGCTCTGAAATTTGATTCCGCCAAGAGATTAGCCAGACCTTGTCCTTTTACTAGTTTCATCGGTTTTACCTCTAGGTCAAACTCTTGAATTTTAGTGAGCCACCGACCCCTCTTTCCATCACTGTCAGGCTAAACCAATATATCCTTCACAAAACTGGTGGGAATGTATGCGATTACCTTGGAGTGTAGCACATAAGTTCTAAAATCCTTCAAAGCCTTAACCATAGCATACGCTTGTTTCTCTATTATATCGTATCTCATTTCAACATCTCTAAGACTTTTACTAAAAAAGGCTATTGGTTTCTCGAAAATCTCTTCATTCTTCTGGAGAAGTACTACTGCCACTGTGTGTTCAGAGGCGAACGAGAAAATTAGGAAATCTTTTAGGTAATCGGGGCTTGCCAGTACGAGCGCTTTGCTGATAAATTTCTTGATGCATGAAAATGATTCTTTATCCTCTGCCATCCATTTCACTTCGTTCTTCTTATTTAGCATATCTGTGATCAATTTCATGATTTCAACAAAGTTTGGGATAAATCTTCTCAAAAAAATTATTTTTCTTAAAAATGACTGAATTTCTTTTATATTTCTAGGAATATTTATGGTGTCTATAGCTTCTACCCTTTTAGGGTCAATTTTAATTCTGTCCCGAGACACAATGTGGCCCAAGAGTTTACCTTCTTGCATCACGAAGTGAGACTTCTTAGGGTTTAAAGACCAACCAATTTTTTTCCATTTTTCAAACTCTTGCTTTAGGTGTAACAGATGGTCTTCATCGGATTTAGAGAAGATAGTCAGATCGTCAAGGTAGATAACCATGAATTTATCTCTTTCACCGATGAAGGTGATATCCATAGCACGTTGGAATGTATCACCTGCATTCTTTAGACCAAAAGGCATTTTTTCATACATAAATGTGCCCCAAGGGGTGGTGAAAGTTGTTTTTCTTTATCATGCTTGTTGACAGCAATTTGATTGTAACTGGAAAACCCATCGATCATCGACATCCTATTTTCCCCGACTACTTTTTCCAAAACATGATCCATTTTGGTTAGATAATAGTTATCTTTGAGAGAGGACTTGTTTAGACTTCTAAAGTTTATTCATAGTCTGATCTCCCTGCTTTTATTCCTAACTGGGACTAAGATCGCCACCCAGTCAGAGTACCTGAGAGGTATAATTATTTTTCCGTCTAACAACTTTTTCACTTCTCTTTCGACCATAGGCAGTAAAATGGGGTTGATTTTTTGGAGCTTCTGTCTGAAGGGTTTAACACTAGGTTTCAAAGGTATCTTGTGCTCGATCACAGAGGTATCATAGGTTCTGAGCTCATTGTAAGACCATGCAAAGACATCTTTATATCACCCGAGTAAGTCCTTATACTTTATTTTTATCTCAGGAGGAAGGTACTTTGATAAATTCACTATCCTAGGCTCTTTGGTGGTGCCCACGTCATAGTCTTCGACCTCCTCCGGTTGGGGTTGCAAGGTGGACTTCAGAGGCATGTCATTTTGATCAAACAACCTTTCTAGAGGTATCAAGTCCTTAGGGATCTAATTACTTTTTAACACTAGAAGGCGATGATTTGCAATTTTTTCTTGGAACTTCTGAGGTTCCTCCCCTTCCTGCATAATCCAGGTATGATCATTTTGGTTTTCTTGGTCAATGTGGGTTTCAGAGAAATCATCCACCATTTTCAGGAACTTTCTGATCTGTTTGTCATCTTTGAAAACCTGCCAGTGTTGTATGTTGTTTGGTACGAATCTTCTATGCCTTACCTCTATGTAGTATTTTAATTCGAAAGCGGTAGGGGGTGCGAAAGTCAAAGATGATTTGGCCAGTGAATCGACCTACTGGTTTTTGGCTCATGGGATGAAATGAAACTTTACCGATGAAAATAAATTTTCCATTAGATCTCAGGCGCAATTTTGTAGGACCTCATTCTCGGGTGCTTGGCTTGGTACTATTGATTTACCTGCTTCACAATCAGTTCAACATCTCCATAGACCTCTAAGTTCTTTATGTTTATCTTCTTGGCAGCTTCCAGTCCCATGAATAGAGCTTCATATTCGCAAATGTTGTTTGTGAAGTCTACATCCCACTGTAGCCTCTAAGAGAAGGGAATACTGAATTCATTTTCAGGTGCTAGGAAAATCACTCTTGCACCTGCTCCCTCACACGACGAAGCACCATCAAATAACATTTTCCAAGTTCTAGCGGTGTACACATTTTTAGCTGTCTTTTCGATTTTGATTTCATCGATGTCACTTTCTTCTGTACAATTATCCTCAGTATTGTCAAAGGACAATACAATTTCCCAGGTATTGATCGACGATGTAAATAGGGTAATTGTTAGGATTATGTGGATCACTTATTGTATATGCCAACCATGTTTCCTTGTATAACCATGTGAACTATCCACCAAAAACAAGGATTGTGGTGTAGGTCATATCCAACTGAAGGGATCCCTTGAGCTTGGTTCTCCAAGATCTAGATAATAGTAAACCATACTTCGGGGGTATATCGACGACAAATACATCCATTAGGACATTTTTCAC
>ML824394.1:185994-204584 GCA_009831015.1 Picea engelmannii | reverse complement strand
GACAAGACAAGTCTGATGAAGGAGAAGAAAGATGGGCCCTCTAGGGCCATGCTCAGGTCAATCCTGCTCTCGGTACTCCATGTCTAGGACCTGTGGGCCTCGAGACATGATCTCCTAGTTATCCCTAGAAATCGGGGATAACACATCCTTTGGAGGCACTTCCTTGTTGGACTTTGTGTAATCTTGTTTGCCATTGAAAGCAGTCACAATAGAGTTGCGCAGCATTTTGGAGACACTCTATTGTTGAGCATGCTAGGCTTGATGTGTTGATGAATGTTTCTCATTTGAGTATCTTTCATTTCCTGCACAATCAAGCAACTTAGTTAGTATTTGTATCTTTGTATCTTATGTTTAGTGTGACTCTTAGATATTTTTGTTGTAATCTTGTTCTTTGTTGTAGATTTGTATCTAACCTTGTAGTGAAGTAGTTGTAATCTTTGTAATCTTTTGTAACTCTTGTGTAATCAATCTCCCTAAAACTCTAGTTGACCCCTTGCCCAATCTTAGGCACTAGTCTAGTTATCCTAGGAAAAGGCTTGTTTTTCATCTTGAATTGTTGCACATTGCATTGTTGTCTTTGCATCATAGGCTAGATCTTTCCCCCCAACCTTCTAACTAATTAAAACCAACTCCTAGAATCAAAACGTTAATCTCATCTAGTAACTAGGGTCTACCCCCCTTGGCTTTCCTAGGAGTAAGCCTAGACGGAAGAGTTTCAAGTCAAAGTGACAGCGTGGGCTTTGAACCTAGGCATTATGCCTCCAAGGACACACTAAGTGAGCAGGACTTAGCTCACATTTGCAAGTGTATATAAGGACGGCAACAGTCCCTATTTGCAGCAGTCAACAAAAATATATATCGGCAAGAAAATCAATTACTTACTGTAGAAATAACCATAAAAAGCATCAAGTATTTATTGGGCAATGAAGCACTAAAAATGCTGACTAATTCCCAATACTTTAGCACAAGCTTTGATGGTGAATTAGGGCTGCAAGAAAGATGTTTTCAAAGATTTTTCAGAGCAGCCAAATGGTTGTAGCAAAGATTTTCTACAGCAGCAACCTTTACCCCAAGGAATTACCCAAAACGTTTCCCAACAATAGCCAACATCAAGTAGATTAACAATAGCAACTTTCCGACTACTTCCAACGGTAAAAGAGTGAGAAATTAAGCCTGAAAAAGAGAGTTTGCAGCAGTCCTAATGGCTGTAGCATAATTTTGTAACAGCAGCAAGATATCCTTGATCAATCAAAATGCCCTAGTGGCTCAAGCAAGCGATTAAGGCACCAAGCTAGCTCTAACTCTGAAATAGAACAACCATGTACCAATCATTAGAGCAAGTGATTAGGGATACCTGTTGTATGTAGACATCTATCTCAAATGCATAAGGAACCAAGCTAGCTCTAACTCTGAAACAGGACAACCATGTACCAATCATGTACCTGTCTCTGATGGGAACCAACCTCTGACACACACAAGTGCTAAACTCTAGAAAAATCTCTGAATGTCAACCTAAACAATGCATGTTGGCTCTTAACCCTCAATATTTTCAAGGGTGAAAATCTAGGGGTTAACAGGGCCCAAACGTGTTTGCACCCTAGATGCCCTTTTCTTCAAAGTCTAAAGCCTAAGGCCCAAACGTGCTTGCACCTTAGGGTTTAGACTCTACCTCTTGGTTTCAATTAGATCAATCTTCAAGTATAATGCATTTTAGACTCCATAGGCCCTAGAATGATAATGGCACTGATCTAGAAACAATCTTGTGGTGAAAGTAGTTGTTAAAATCATTTTTTTATACTCTCAAGTATTCTACTAACTCTAACCCTAGCAAACTTGTAATATTTCTTGTTGATGTTATAAAAGTTTGCTACAGCCATCTAAAACTACATTAATTTGCTGCATACACTCATCTAAAGGTGGCTTGATTCACTCAGAAATTTCCTCTAACAATTGGATAATATTTTATTGGTTGTATTCTTACTTTTCATGGGCAATTGTGGTATTTTGACCACTAATTATTGATGTTGTTGCAAATTACTCGTTTCTGTTATAAGACTGGTTTACTGCTGCAATTTACAACAGCCATAGCAATCTAACATTTCTAGTGTCTAAAAGAGGTCTTTATTGCATAGTTTAGCTTGGAAGTTGTTATATATATGCTGCAAAAGTGTTCTTGTTCCAGGCAGGTCTTCAACCTCTTTTTTTCCCTAGACCTAAACCAACAAACCAGTGATCAAGATAGGGGGCGGTAGGCTTGGCTACTAAACTTGATATTTGATCCCTTGAGGTCACCAAGGAAGCCTCCCTTGTGGTGATCTCTTCCATCACTAAAATGAGGGAAGATCCTACTAAAGTGACAGTGGTAGTTTCTTCCATAGTTATGCAAGATTTGGGGATCTTGTGGTGGTCTTTGCACAAGTACAAATCCTGCAATAACAGAGTCTAATTAGGTTGTGTTGCACACTAACCATCTGTCTTCCATGCATATACATGTAAACAAAGTTGTGTTTCAAATGTGTTGGGAGACCCATCTATAATAATTAGAAATATTTCAACAAGTGAGCCACATGTTAAACTATTAATTATGAAATAAACTGCAACAAGAATTCATAGAAAGATAAATGAATGAAGATTTAGTATTACTTAAACAAGAGCTTATTTGGCATCTTTTCTTTCAGGAATCTAGAAGGTTTAAATGCTTCTATTTGAAGGAATGCACGGATCTTACATAAGATGCCCAAATAGGTATGAAATCAACAACAATTTGAGTATTGACTAATGTCTACTTATTACTCTAAATTTGTAAATGAAATGTTCCGCTTGACTCATAAAAAGATTACAAACAATAACATTGAAGTTTGCATGATTTATAAATCCCGTTTACCATGTTTAGGAAAGAAGCATGATACAAATTAGACATCAACATCTCCAATGAAATATTGAACTCTATGTTATACCCATTTTATGTTTTATCTTGAGACAGAATGCCCCAAAAAGAAAACTGAAAATCAGATACTTATATACACAAAAAATACTCAAAATGAAGAGAAAGATAAAACAAATCTGAAGCTCATAACACATACCTCCGATTGCATCTGCATGAGAATGAGTAATTATCACAGCATCTAGATATCTCAACCTGCAAGAACCAACACTTCAGATGAATCCAAACAAAATATCAATGTAAGCTAGTAACAAAGTATTATCGATCAATTAGCTAAGCAAGGTTCTTCCCAACTAGGGGAATAGGGAAACAAATTGAGAAAGTTAACAAACTTGCATAATAAGTTCAAGCTCAAAATTAAAAGCCTTCAGCCTCATGTTTATGACAATCCACAAGGGACAGGCTACCTTAGGGAAAAGTTTTGACGAAAAAATACTATTTCCTATATTAAAATGTAATAAACATAATGAAAATAATTAATCCGAGTTAATTAATAGTGGCCTTTTCCAGAGGGTCCCACTCCTTCATAGTGACCAACCCTTCACTCAATATTTATACATCACATTTGTACTCATATCTGTTATATCTTCTATCGATCATTTGTTAATAACTTAATATATATTTTTTATTGTACTAGATATGGATTTATCCCCTTTTATTTGTGATGGCTTTGTGTAATGAACATCTAGTTTGTTATTGTGGGTAGTGTTACAGCCTAAACTAGCATCTAAGTGGAAAATCCCTGTTACCGCTCAAACTCTCGCCAAGGAAAAGTACCTCCCTATGAGGGAGAGCATTGGGCAATGGATAGGCAAGCTGCCCACTATCACCTTAGTGGCCTTGCCTCTACACTTCTATGCTAGGGTTCTAACCTAAGGACGGTTTTCCTACGAGGTAAAACCAGGTCGTATCATTGTAATGTCGGACAGGTGAGGACAAGGACTTGATTTGACTTAAGGTTGACTTCTCTAAGAAATGGCTCAAGACAAACTAGAGAAGAGAATGCTAAGTAAATTCTTGGAAGTTAAAGATTGCTTGCAAGAATATTCAATGTATCAATGCACCATTACTCATCATTAATATACAACGACCATGCAATGTGAAATATTCAATGTAAAACTTGCTAGTTACAAGAGCATATGTTTCATTTATAAGATCATATCCATAAGACCATTCATCATAATTTAATGGAGCAGCAAAGTTTATAGTGTGATTGTTTACAGGTGCAAATAATGAGGCATCAACATGTATCCATGACAAACTTTAAGCATAGAAAAATCATTCATCAAACTAAGGTATTCAACCATGAACTAATAATTGGTTATCATATAACCAAACTACCAGCAGTGTTAAGAGGTTTCAAAGCATGTGCTAATTGTATCATCGACCAGACAAAACTTGTGCTATACACCAATGAGATGTAGAAACAATATACCAGCAGTAATAATTACCATATCATGTGAACTCATGCATGAATTGATGGTTCCATACATGGATCAATCTCCTTAGAACTTGATGTGTGGAAATTTTGAGGTCAAAGCGAATTGACCACATTGAGGAGGTTGTTACCTTCTTGTCTATTTCAGGAGGTTGTGCATAACCAACTCACTATTTTATTATTCTTGAAACCATCTCATGTAGTTAGTTAAGATGAGAACATTATGATATTGTTGTCCTTCTGAGGATGATTATTTGTTTATTTCTTCTGGGAGAGGAGACTGGATCTCAACAACCCACTTCTATTTTTAGTAGGAAGTTTGTTGAGGTTAGAAATGTAATATCTTACTATTATTCCTTGGAGAACTAATGGATCTAGGAAAATAATTAATCATTTATTGTAAAAGGAGTTGAGCTCAAACCTATATAAGGGTTTTCTCTCTCCATTTGTAAGTGTGAGTTGAAAGTGCTCTCAAGCTTTGGAATAAAACTGCTCTATTCATTGTCTAATCCATTGTGGGATGGTCATGCTTCTTTGTTGAATGTGTGGTGAATGTTCTTGGTGCATATTGGTGATTTTATTGCAAGCGTTCGGTTGTCAAAGTCAACTCAAGGAGCCATAGAAGAGCGGTCTTGCTGTGTTGGAAGAGGTTAAATACCATTGACTTCTTTGTTTCTTTGTTTTAAAGAGAAAAACTTGTGCCCTAGACATTCTGGGAGTGAATGCATAGTTTGGAACTTTTAGGCAAATCCACCCTTGTACTATCTTGAAAGAGGATACCATAGAAAGACCCTTTCCTTCCTATAATTTGTGATATTTGCTCACCAAATTTAGGGTTTTTTTGGCTTGCAATTTGCTTCCTGTTATCCACCAAGTTGCACTAGGATGGAATTGCATATGAGCCGCCAAAGATTGAACAATGACTTGTTCAAAATTCAGAGTTCGGAAGTCGAGCCGGCCAATATGGCCCTTTTTCAATTTTTTTACCACATTTCCATACCCTGCGGGGAATTGTAATGTCATGTCTCATTCCCATGAGTAGGCCAGCAGGGAGTGACTTAGTAGTCTATTTGTTTCCATAGACTATAGTCAAGCACAGACAAGGAACAAGAGGAGAGATAAGGGGTGAATTAGTGGCTAAACGATGAATTAATCCAAAAAGCATAGGAAAAGTCACTTAAGCTAAAGTCAACGGAGAAATAGAATGAAAAGGTGTTGAGGGGAGACTTAATTAATTAATTACTCACCTTAGGAGGAAAAACGCCTAGCTTAAGTGATGTCAACGGAGAATTAGATCGGGAAGAGTATAAAGGGAGGAATTCGACCTAATTCCTCATTATGTTATGATTTGATGTTGAGAGAGTTTCCAGAGGAGGAGGAGAATTGACCTTCTATTGTTTTGTGGATTTCTAGAGGAAACCACCACCTTGATTGGTTTCAGTGTTGAGAGACACACCCTAGCCTATCGGAGATACCATCCAGGTATTTCACCGTGCTATTCAGGAGTATCCAGTTTGCAGTGATTGCGCAGCTCAGCGAGTGAGGGCGCAAGGGTTAGAGAGGGTTTTTGTATAGCTGCACGAGACCAAGGATTATCTTGCAGATTCCTCCGAACCCAGTTGAGGACTAGCCAGGACGCATCGTTTGAGCCACCAATCATCAGATTCTAACGGTGGAATCTCTCAGGGCGCAGCAGACAGCCAGAAAGTGCGCAACTCTTGAGGAGAGTCATTTGGGGTTCCAGATGGAGTTCTGGATCAGATCCGAGGAAACCCTTCCGACCTAGTACAGCATTGGCCAGGGCGCACATTTCGAGATATATAGCAGCAGATTTCGCCGATGGAATCACTAGGGCGCACTCATAGAGCCCAGGAGGTGCGCAACCGCCTAGGGGATGACATCCAGAGCTTCTGGGGTCCGATTGCCAATCCATTTGTCATCAGAAGCAGCCTAGAGACCAGAGCGCTCAATTTGGGACAGTTTCCAGGCAATTTTGTCGAGTATAGCCACCAGGGCGAATTTTCCAAAGTTGCAGCAGTTGCTGTGAGTTTCCGGAACTGCATCTTTTTGCCGATCTATCCGTGCATACGCAGATCTACCTTCATCTTTTGATCACGGGTATTTTGTATTAATTTCTTATATTCCAATGACGATCCACGAGATCTAGCTGACTATTTTTATCTGCTTTCAGCATATCATTGTATTTCCTGCTTTTTCCCTCATAATACATATGAATGAGATGGTGTTTGTTCCTTATTCTATATGCATCGTGTATTCTGCTTAAACATTAACTGAATGAAACACACATGTGAAAATCACCAAGTATGTTAAAACATTAACTCAAACGCATCCAGAAACCCCCAGAGTATCAAATCAGACAGTGGATTTGTCAGTTTACTAGTGTTACCTAGACTGGCCGAGTTAGGAACATTACAGTGGTATCAGAGCTTTCTTCTTGCTAGCCTGTGAAGAAAGTACTTCTCTTTCTTTCTTTGAATCTTCATGTTCTTCCTCGTGTTTAGCTCTTGGGTCCATGGAGTAGATTCAAATCCCTAAAGATTCTATTTCTTTCTTTCATCACAAGATCATGAATGTGGATCGACAACCAGGGATACTTTAAAAAATTTCTTCGAAGAAGACTTCTTTTGAGGTTGAACTGGATACGTACTGTCTTTCATGGATGCTATCATGGATATATACTTCATCATCTTCTATGGATCACAGGATTAGCTCCCTCCTAATCCTTGCTTCATGTATGAGTGTATATAATCGGCTCCCTCCGTCTAACAGAGTCCACGCTTCCATCTGCATCCTTATTGTCTTCTGCAATATATAATTGTCTCTCTTGTCTAACAGAGTCCACGCTTCCGTCTTGTTGTCTTCTACAAAACGTCATAAGTCTTTTTCCAATTTCCTCTTCATTGTTGACTTCTTTCTGTCTTTGCTTCTTCTAAGTCTCTTCATGATTGATTCGGCTCATCTTGCAATAGCTTCCACATGATTTGTATTTCATCCTTTCATGTGTATTATCTAATGATATCCATTCTTATCTTGTTGTTCTTCCATAAGTATAGTTCTTCTTGGAACACATTATCTTCCAAGAGATAGATATACAAGATATGTACAGAGACGATGCAAACAAGATATGTACAAGAAATAAGAAGAGTTTTGTTACCTTTACAAGAAGAAGTCTCTTCCATCCTGCTTAGTCTTCTTTGTAGGTTCCTTTTCTTCGGCAATTGATGCTTCGTGTTTCTCCTTCCTTTTCTTTAGCTCGGGACAATGATTCTTGTAGTGACCATACTTTCGACAGTTGAAGCATTGTACTTCTGAAATGTCTTTCTCTTGATTTGGCTTCCTCCTTGAACCAAACTTCCTTTTGTTCCTGAAGTTCTTGAATCTTGTTGTGAAGGCTTGATCATCATACTTCTTTTGGGGTTTCTCTTTTGCACTGATCCTTGATTCTTCTTTAGCACAAAAAGCCCAAAGTTCTTCAAATGTCGGATACTCCTTTCTTGATTTCATGCTTGCGGCAAATGCATCCCACGTCTTGGGAAGACCATTGAGTACTATGTTTACCAACTCCTTTTCTGAGATGATCTCTTCAATAGCTTATAGTTGATCTCTTAACTGAGAAATTCTCACAAAGTATGATGTTATGATGTCATCATCATTCATCTTCATGTCACAGAGCTCATTCTTCAGACTCATTACTTGTCCAATGTTTTTGACTGAGAAGAGGTTTGTTAGGGCATCGTACATCTTCTTTGATGAGTCAAGATGAGAGATGCAGGGTATCAAGTGGTCTTTTATGGAATCCACTATGATACTCATGGCATTGATATCACTATCTTTGAACTTCTCCATAGCTACAACGTTCTGCGGTTCCTTCTCTTTTCCTTCTTCAAACTCTGGCTTCACGATCTTTCCTTTCACGATATCCAGCACTTTATTCTTGGCAAGGATGACGTCAATCTTTGTCTTCCACGCTATGAAGTTAGAGGCTCCATCTAACTTGTTCTCTGACTTCATAGAATAAGTCATGGCTGATTTGACTTGGTCAAACCCTAGATTTGACCACAAACTCAAACTTGACGCCTTGGCTTGCTGAGAATACCAGGAGATGCGCTACGCTAGGGCGCACTAATCTGTCCGGAGATTAGGTCAATCTCTTCACTTAAGGTGCCTCAACGAGAGGATTAGGGTTTCTGCAACTGCTCTTGCTAGTAACCCTAGCGACAGTGTCTTGGAAGCTGCTTCTGCTAGTAACCCTAGCGACAGTTCCTCAGCGAGCTCAATATCCTAGCGGCTATGTTTCCTTCCAGCGTTTAGACTGAATGAAGGAGGTGTGTGCCCATAACCTGTTAGAATATGAAAGATTGTGTGCTCGTTTCACCATTGCCAATACCCTTGTCACCCAACCATAGGCCGAAGCCACCCTCTGAGCACCTTAACCTTGACAGAGAATCACTCTGAAAGCAAACCCTAGGCTAGATAGCCAAACAAGGGGTAGTGCACCTTTCCCCAAGGATAGCGCATCACAAAGAGTTGATCAGATAGTCCAAACCCTAGCCAAGAGATAGTCCAAGCGTAATTGCTAGCTACAGCAGCTGCAACGATAGCTCTTCTCCAAACCTGCGCACAAGACTACAACTGCACTGCGCAGAACTGGCTCTCTGCAACTGCTAAGATGTGTCAAATGAAAGACTGGCGCCCTGTATTTATAGTGGTTCTGGCAGACTTACTAGGGCCGACTTCTCCTTCTGGGTGCCTATCTGTTCAGTATATATTAATTCTTCTGGCCGACTTCTTCTCTTGGAGGCTAATAACCTAGTACATATTATCTTCTTGAGCCGACAAGTCTTCTAGGGTTATTAGCCAACTCATTAGGGTTTCTCTTGCTTCCCGGAGTCTTTTATTCTCGTCAGGTTCACACGTGGAGGTAAATACCTCCCGCAGCTACCATAATATCAACACCACCTACGTCTCCCAACATGTATGAACTCATCAATATCAACTATGTCAGTATCAGTATCATAGCATGGAGGGTTCAAAACATTCAAAAGCTCACCCATTTCCTCCTCTTTTCCCAAATCGTAAAGTAGACAAACATCGAAATCTTGGAGAGGAGGGTAACTTACTTTTTCTTCTTGTGCAGGAACTTCGAGGACTTCGATGTTTTAAGCATGCGTTATTGTTTCGTCCTCACGGACTGCTCCTTCGTCTTCAAAAGCACAGCAAGGAATATCCACTTCGTTCAAGACTCCCATTTCTCCTTCATTTTCTGAATCATGGAACAAGGTGTCATTGGAATCTTGGAAAGGAAAGCAACTAACCTCCTCGTCCTCCTGTCGTGCAGGATGAAATGGTTCGTGGATTACTTCATCAGATGGAGGAGCATTGGTTGATACTTCATCATTTTGCTTAGGTTCCAGCTCCTCAACCATATCTTTAGCAATCCTCTGTTGAATGATGGTTTGTTCCCCTTCATCGTGGAAATCATCAATGAAGTTCTCATGGGCAAACAAACTATCCATACTAAAAGTACCTGAGGTCAAGAGGTCTTTCATCCCGGATAAGGAGATGTTTTGTTCAATTCTTGTAGCCAAGCAGTAAGCTTCATTGAGCGTCTTTGGGCCCCTTCTACTGAGGGGCAAACCTAGGTGTGTCAGGAGCGCATGGGTATAGAGATGGACAATGTACTTCTCTTCAGGACGATGGCTTCTAGGAATCTGACATAGAGTGCCCTCAAACCTACTCTGGAAGTCAAATAGGGTTTCATTTTCAGTTTGTTTAATATGCTCGAATCTTTTTAGTAGTACTGAGATGTCTTTTAACTGAATACCCCATTTTTCGACAAAGATTTCTTCCAATTGTTCCATAGTTGTGATGCTAGCATCGAGAAGATCATCATACCATTCTTTAGCATTTCCGTGAAGGGTGTTGGGAAAAATTTTCATCACTACATCTTCGACATCATCACTGACAGGATGGAGTCCAAAATAAGAATAAAAATCATTCATATGAAAGTCATCTCTTTCCCCATCGCTACCAGTGAATCTAGGAAGCTATTTTCTTTTTATCGGGGGCATTTGTTGTGGGCATCCTGGGATTTTTCTCATGTCTAAAGGCTTGTAATTCCCGGGATCCCATTGTGAAGTCATTGTCGGCTTCGTCATTAGTGGAGTCACCAGATAGTTTTCTTGAAACTATCAAAAGATAAGGGAAAACACCCTAAGTGGAGTCGTCAGGTAAGCTTGTAAGAATAAGACTCTCTGAGGCAAGGCTTATCGAAAAGTGTCGTCTTGAGGAGAATTGACTCAGTGTTCCCCGGCAACGGCGCCAAAATGTTATCACGCAGTTTGTAGTTAGGATAAAAGGCTTGAGTCTTGTAGGTCAAACTGGCGAAACTGGAACCTATCCCACCCAATGTCACCACGATGGGGAGGTTCTTTCTATTTAGGGAGGTGAGGCCCAGGGGAGACGTCCCCGATGACCTGGGGTTTTGAGGAGGCAAGAAGATAAAAGGACAAGGATAAGTTTCCCCCTCACAACTCACCACCCAAACAGATAATCGGGCCAAAGGCCAATTTAAAGAAAACCCTAAAAAAAGTATACCTGCCTGGAACAATGAAACAACAAACTGATATATGCAAGTTATATCTCAATGGGGTTAGCACTTCATATAATATAAGACTATCTGATAAATATATAAGCAATATGGCAATAAATATTGACGAAGTCAATGTTTATAAATATAGCTATGAAAGTAATGTCACTTCACCAATAAATATTAGGGCAATCTGCCATTCAATGTAACCAATCAACACATCATCTACTAAATGCCTTATATCACCATTCAATTGCTCAAAAGACAAAAAGTTGCTGCATCAATGATATAATAGCCAAGGATGACATCAGCACTTAGGGTTAGTAGGTTAGTCTAGGCTAGGGTTAGTGAAATTAGGGTTTTAATTCAAGGTTTTGAGAGTGTTGTGATCAAATTCACTTCAACGCTGGAGGACTTTAGATCAGTGCCTTTAGGGTAAAATGGAGTCAATTTAGTGGAGGACGCAAGGGTTGAAGGAGGACGGCTAAGGACTAGAGGGAAGAGTTTTGAAATGCTTCTATGGCAGGGCCTCAGAAACAAAACCCTAGGGGAGAGAGGCTCACTCTGGTGTTGCTATGGCAAGGCCTCGTCCTCTCTCCTCCTTCTTTAGATGGAAAACGGCTAGCATAAAAGATAAACTGAGACAAGAGGGTTTGATAAGACAAAGTGTTGCAGCAGCAAGGCTCTACTAGAAAACCCTAGAAAAATAGGCCCTGAAGTGTAGAAGCCCTAGGCTTCAAGACGTCTCCTTCTTCTCAGCTTGTAAAGGTACGACTAGCTATAAAGGGAAGAAGAAATAGGAGTGTAGCTATGGCTAGGCTCTTTCTTTCTCCAACAATGGCTGAAAAATTTCTCTATCAAGGGACAAGAGACAAGGACCTACTTGTGTGCTTGTCACCTAGGGTTTTGATTCAGCAAAATTCATAAACATATGCAAGAAATTAGACTACAACCATTCATTCAAGAAGTTTTGCAGAAAAATACTTACAATTCATCAAGAAATAACCATGCGAACCCTAGTTGTAACACCTTCCTTCAAGAGAAACCCCATAAAATGCCAAAAATGTCTTCCTTCAACAAGTGCGCGTCACTAAATCAGCCAAATACCCAAGAGAGGGCGCAAATTTCAGACCTCACCAAGTGGTGAGTGTGTTGTGATGATAAAATGAGAGTGAAAATCCCTCATTTATACAAAACCTTGACCTAATTTTACATTTTAGGTCAGGTAAAAGGCCGACAAGGCCAAAATATCAAATCATATTGTTTTTACATTAAACTATCAAATTAAATCCTAAATCAAGCTGAAAAGAGAGTAAAATCCCCTCCAAGGGAGATGTTAGCCCCTTTTTGGGCAGATGGGGCGTCCTGGAGCAAAATGTGAGCCCTCCTTGGGCTTCTCCAACCTATCACATGTGCCACTGTTGCCTAGTCTGCCCCCCAAAACGTCCATGATGTTGGGTGATGTCATGGTCAAGATGGTGACGTCCTAGCCCTCCCAAGGCTAGCGTTCCACTGAGAAAGTGTCATCCCCCCTAGGTCAAGCTCTGTCGGGGTGCCTTTGGTGTAATGTCCTCTTCTCCTCTGGTGCAAAACTCCAGATCCATCTCGATCCTGTATCTGCCCCCTGATGGGGTCTCAGCATCCACCTGATGGGCTCTTCAGCCCCATGGAGGTATGAACTGATCATCTCCCCATGTGTACCGGTCCAAGATGGTACTTGTCCGTCAGGTATGGTCCTGCACATCAAAAGCTACGCCCTCCATGGGTTCATCAGTCACAGGGATCATAGCAATGTCAATCACATTTCATCATCAATATTAATAAACACATGCATAAAACCCCTAATAGATCAGTCAATAGCTCAAAGACGTTACACAAACCTACTATACAAGTTTGGGAAAAGGGCAAGGCATCCTATTGGGCTAGTGTCCACTGAATAAGGGAAGCTCCCGGAAGAGACCCCTTCCAAGCCATGTAAGTGGATGAAGTGGTCAAGGGATGTCCAAGTGTGATGAAGGCCAAGGATGCAAAAAGTTACCTATGGGTGCCTTTGTAAAAGGCGAGTTGTACCTGTCATGGATGCAATTCTTTCCAAGCCCATTCATGCCTTTTATTCTTTTTTGTTATTTCAGTTTTTATTGCTCTTTCTTTCTTTTTTGCTCAAGAGATAATCAGGGGACACTGCCCTGGCATGGTGACCAGTGGTGACAGCGTTACACACAAGTACTTTCACAGAAATGAGAAGGTTGGCTCGTGATGAGACCCCCTTTCCCTTGGCCATGCAACCAAAGGTCACTGCCCTGGCGTGGTAACCAGCTGATGGCAATGTCATACTGCTAGGTACCCATGGACCTAATAGGCTGGCTCGTGATGAGACCCCCTATCCTCTGGTTAGGTCTTGTTTTATTATTTTTTTAGGGTCCCTCTTGTTTCTTGTTGAGAAGCCTTTTATTGCTTTCTCGGGGATCCCTGGGCGAAGCATCTCGAGGTTTTATTCTTAGGCTTTTATCTTTTACCAGCTTGCTTTTACCTTCTGGGCCTTGAGCCCCTTCTTCCCACTAGATAAGGTGCAATCCTAAGAGAGGTCAACCCAGTGCCCGGACAAGTGGAATGGGACAGGTGAGTGGGGAAACAAGATGGAAAAGTGAAAGTGTGAGGGGAGCGGACGATGGCTTCTCAAAGACAAACCCAGTGGCTAACCAAAACCAACAGACACGGGCTTACTAAGACACCCTGTCAATCCCCAAAGCATGGTCAAGTGGGCAAGTGTAAGATCCAAGCAGTTGTTAGAAATAAAAGGAATTAGATGCATACATTCAATGGTTTTGATGATCAAAGTGACACATACCATGAGACCTGAACTAATTACCTCATGAAACAAGAACCCTCTCTGACACAAGACCAAGTCAATGGTGGTGGAGGTTGTTGCTGCTGCTGACAAGATAAAAATGTTGGAAGAGAGAAAAGGTGGGCCCTCCAGGGCCATGCTGAAGCCAATCCTGCTCTCGGTACTCCATGTCTAGGATCTGTGGGCCTCGAGACATGATCTCCTAGTTATCCCTGAAAGTGGGGGATAACAGTCCTCAAATCAAAGCCTAATGTGGCTTTGGGGTGCATTGTCCAAGGTGTGGGATTCCTGCCAATCCAATAGCCAATCTGACCATACCTGCAATATCTGAGATCATATGTCCATCCTCCAAGCTCTAGGAGGTATGAGAAGGTGTCCCAAGGTGTGTCTAGTCATCATATGATCCAACGCCCTATATCAAGTGTTCAACATCCTCTAAATAGTGCACAACATTTTGGGTGTCATCATGAAAATGTCCTCTAAAGGACCATGTCAAGGTGTATCATGACCAAACAAGGCCTACAGAATCAGGTAAGACCAAAAACTACAAATTACAATAGCCATTAGATTCATACAAAGTAAGCGATCACTTGATACGAAAGCCACATAAGCAATTCACATTAGGTATCTTCTTCAAATTTCACATTAGCTGAAGACATTATGCAATTTGCCAAGCTTAGGTATGGAAGAACCATCAAAAGACCCTATTAGGTGTGCCAATACCCAAGTAGAGGGATATTTCCCAAGAGAACCTATCAAAGTGCAAGTATGGTGGATGAAACAGTTGGGGTTACTTCATAGTGATGGAGTCATTAACATGCAGGGTATTGTTCTTGGTCTATCTCCATGAGCACCTTTGTAGAGGGAGCACTTGTTGCTTAAGATACCCTTTCCTCGACAGTGTGTGTATTCCAAACCCCTTTTCTTGCCTTTTGATATTCTTTTATTGCTTTACAAGTCCCCTTTTCAAATTTCAAGCGCTTTATTCTTTCTTTTCTTTTCTTACTGAGATTAAGTCCTTTTAATTGATATGCAATCAGTGCATTAGGACTAGGGGCGAATGTCTCATAGAGAGGGGGAAAACCTCAAGCTGACCTTTGGCTTTTGACTTGGTAATTTATTATCCCATCATTTCTTCTTTCTTTTTCTTATTCATATTTTAGTAGCTGCATCAATCTCAGCATTCTAGCCCTTCTTCTCATAGGAGAATGAACCATAGGCCTTTTTGGTGTACATGTAACAACCATTACCAAAGTTTAGTAAACTGCGGAAGGCCCCTGGATGGAAGGTGTTAGTATGGGAGGGAGTGGTACGTTTCCCCTATCAAAGCCTCCTAGTATTACCCATGTTCCCCAAGAGTGACAACACTGGACTAGGACACAAATGATGGCCACCAAGGTGAAACAACGCAAAAAGCATAACTTCCAAGATTATGATTCATTATCCGACTTCAACCCATGATCCTCACCTAAATGCCTAATGCATTAAATATGACACTTTATATGAAACAATGACTAATGTACCGCATAATGTAGTGGACCACCATCTCATCTAATGAACCATGTTGATCATGTGTGATAAATTGAGCTGAATGAGGAGGGAGGCATCTGAGGGGCTGCAATCTCTAGAGAATATTGATCATCATCGTCGTCATCGAGATCGATGTCTTGATTTGGGCCATGAGACATGATCCCCTATAGTTACCCGTAGGTGAGTGGGGGTAACACTCACTATGGTATGTCAACCATTATTGGAATGTCTAGCAATGGCTACTCACTCCCCTATCACACTTGTGGTTATCCCAAGGTCATATTAAGGCCCTCAAAGCTCTTAAACAATTTGGCCACTAATATTGTATTTGTGGACATTTGACTAATACACCAAATGATTTCAGACCTTAAACCTTCATTCAAAACAATAATTATTTAAATCATATTTGGGCACATCCCTCAAATAACGGGGCTCTTGCTGTTATGAACATAAATATACATATAAATAGATATTCATAACATAATAAATAATTAATAAATAATAATTATTAATAATGAAAGGACATGTCTCAAAGGACATGACTATTGGTTAAGGGCTCCCCTGTGTGGGTATATAAACAAGCCCTCATTCTCAATTGTATATCATCTTATCTATTCATATTTTATACATTATTCCTACATGGATTATTATGTTATATTCCAAGTATTTTGGATAATTCTTGTGTGAGCGAACTTTGTTCTTCTCACTTGCATTCAAGCTTCAGTTCTAAAAATATAGGGATGTTCACTTATTACAACTCGAGAATTTATTTACAACAATTCAACTTTAGGTGGGAGGAATCTAATAATAGAGCATATACAACGAGACACCAAAATTAGAATATGCAAGAATCAAAATAATGTGTTTATGATGCTGTATCTGACACAACATTAATGGTAAAGCGCATGAATTTAAGACATACCCAAAATGTGGAAACCATCGAAGAGCACTGTGATAAAAGAATCTGCATTGCATCAAATTCTTATACATAAGTTTAATCTACTAATACTTGGACATCAAATAGACAGTAAATTTTTAAACAATGCAGAAAACTCAAGTTTAAGATTGTCATGAACATAAATTATTCATCCAAAAAAAGAAAGAAAAATCGGTTTATGACTATAAATTAAAATAAAGATAGATTGTTACTGGAAAAATGTTTTTCACATTCTTATGCATTTTAGATCACAAAACGAAATGCACTAAGCTTCCAAATTAACTTTGCATAATAAGTCACATGACTCCTCTCAGCTCCATCATCTTTTCGTCCTCCCAATGACAAATGCCAAAACAAATTACTATCCTGATCAACACATCATTATGTTACACGTTTGAATTGCAGTTACCATATACGAGGGATACCTTCACTAGAACATACAAGAAAAGATGCTGATATTTCAACTTTTAAGATAGATCAAGTACAGAAAATTATGTCAAAATGCACATAAAATATAATGAGGAGTGGGAAATAAAAGAGATAGAATAACAAGAAATTTCTTAATATCTAACAAAAGAAATGTTAAGATTGAATCTTGACATATAGGATTTTCTAACAAAGATCTAAATACAAAAATAAAATCCCATTAGAAGATGCAACAGTTCATTAAATTATGCAACAAATAAGGTGTTTCAAATTATGGATCTTATAATACATTTATTAATCAATTGCTAGTATTTTACACCTTAGCAATTCTGCAAATTTCACTTCCCTAAAAATGATAAAGACACCCCACCCTTGGGTATTCCTGGATCAATTCTTTACTAAACCAAAAATTGTTCAATTGGCTTGGTAGCTGTTTGGGTTTTACAAGGAACTGCACACTCTGATTAACAATGTTCACTTGGACATTGACAAGCCATTCATATATCAAAGTTATGCATTCCAATTGTAGAAACTAGAAGAATTCTCTCTAGAGTCTAAATAGTCCAAGTACTTGTTATCCCCATTTTGTGGATAGATAAGGAGATTATGTCTCGAGGCCCTCAGGCTGCAGATATGGAGTGTCGAGAGACTACATGACCAGCAATACCCTTTTGCACAGTTGGAAACCCCTCTCACCACCACAGATGGTCACAGATTTCCAGATGGCATCCACTACATCAGTTGGCTTCCAAAAGGCAGTGGGCCTTGCTCCATGAAGTACAAGTCAGTATTATGGTGAGCATTGTTATCGCTCAGTTTGTAGGATAGTTTAAGTAGCTTGAAGGCAAGAGTCAAACTGGCGTAACAGGAGCTTCCCCACCCACTGTCACCTCGATGGGGGGCTCTTTCTATTCAGGGTGGCTAATCCCAAGGGAGACGTCCCTAGTAATCTGGGGTATTGAAAGGAAAATGATCAATAGGTTAAGGCTCAAAAGGTTAAAGAAAGTTTTCCCCTTCACAGATTACTACCAAGAAAGATAGTCAGAATGAAGGTATTCCACTGATCAGGCACCTGTTTGCGAGACAAGGCGAGTAAAACTAAAACGTGCAACAGTGGTTAATACTTCAATTGTCAATGACTATCAATATGAAATATACATGAGCATGAATAAAAGTAATTATTGACGAAGTCAATGATTGCAATAAAGGCAATGGCTTATAATATTACTTCTTCAATAAATACAAAATGATAATAGCATTCAATGTATTAAATCAATCTTTGAGTTATCACAATGCATTAAATACCATAAATATGCTCACATATAATGTTGCTGCATCAAGCCTACTAAGGGTGACGTCAGCCCTATTCTAGGTTAGTTTTGGTAGGCAAAGAGGTGGACGTTTAGCAAAATAGGCCAATGAAAATGCTCAACACTTCTATGTCTATCAATGGATGACCTAGCCGCAACTTTAAGACCCAGCAAAAGTTCATAAAAGGCAAGACGTCATCATAGGATTAGGGTTAGTAAGTCGCTAGGGTTAGTTAGGGTTTCAAAATTTAGAAGTTTGAAAGGTTGTTTTAACGCAAGAATCTCAACGTTTAAGGTTTAGACTAGTGCCTTAGGGCAAATGGAGTCAAGGAGTAAGGCTAAACTCTTGGGAGAATCTAAATCCAAGGACGGGAGAGTTAGGCTTAATGGTGTTGCAATGGCAAGGCCATGAAGTCAAAACCCTAAGGGGAGGAGGCTCATTCCAGTGTAGCTTAAGCTAGGCCTCATGCTCCTCCCTCTTTCCTTAGAACTCTTTGGCAAAAACGGCTAGCTTCAAAATATAAATCTAGGGCTGAAAAGTGTTGTA